>JAGFPH010006338.1:3881-30125 GCA_018207615.1 Philaenus spumarius
TAATTATAGATGAATGCAATTTTTTTTAGATAATCTTATCTAAAATATTTTGCCGAAATAACAGTATAATAAAACATTATAACATAACCTTGAAAGAGTGGGATAATTTTGCCAGCAATAATCTGCAATTTGAAAATAATGCAAAGGATGCAAACGACCCGTGTGATCTTTGTACTGTTCCCTGTGCATTTGACACACCTGAAAAGTTAAAATAAATAAATTACATCACCGATATAAAGGTAACATAAATACGGTTCACTTGTTAAATAATTAACTATTTAAATAATAAATAAGTAAAATAGTTAAATAATAGGCCTATTTATGAAAATAATACCGACAAATAACAATGAAAAAGAGGCTTATAAAAGCCGTTGGACAAATGCTGTATAAGCAATTTTTAAGCAATAAGTTTCTGTAGAACTATTTTGTTATTTAAAGTCGTGTTTCAACTACATAACAAAACTTGATGCTAACAACATTTCAATCTATGCCTATTAGGCATTATTGGTGAATGCCAATAGGCTTTTCTTATAAGCACGAACAAAGCCTTAAAACACTTTTCACTCATACAAATTTTAAATCCGCGGATAAACACTCACGAAATACAAATTCACTATGGCCTACATAAACACCGCTTCACACACGGTCATTTTGTATTTTTTATCATGTTTTATTTAGCACTAAATAATGTTATACTCTAATTTATTGAAACAGATTCTAAGTTATGAAACCGCACACCAATGTTTATAATAATTACAAATAAAAAAGTTATTTACATTCAAAATGTTTAAAAAATGGCCGCCATTTTGAAACGGATTAATAGAACAAGTTGATTATTTTGTCAAATTGGGGCTTTACAATGACGAGTTGCAACATATGTAATAGAAACTGAGTAAATATATAATAGCACTAAATAATATTATACTCTAATTTATTGAAACAGAATCTAAGCTATGAAACCACACACCAATGTTTATAATAATTACAAATAAAAAAGTTATTTGCATGTTATTCAAAATGTTTAAAAAATGGCCGCCCTTTTGAAACGGATTAATAGAACAAGTTGATTATTTTTTACAATGACGAGTTGCAAGGCAAAGTTTCAACATAATCGGTTAAGAGATATAAATCAACTCCTATAAAAGCGAGTGTATGTACGTACGTATGTGAGTAACATATAATATACAACTGATTTCACCCAGCGTAGATTATACTTCGGGGTTATGTTTACAACTTCAATTGTTATAATTTCTTGTGAATTAGATTTTTTTAAATATGACTTATAGAACCAACGTGCAATGCGTTATAACATTTGCTTTGAGGTTATAAAATGAATATAAATTAAACCTTCTATCATCAACATAATATTGGTTTATGCAAATGTAAATAAGAGATACCTATTCGTTTAGCTTCGGAAACATTTGTACATCTTCGTACAACATATTATAAACATATACCATTATTAACGTCTTCACTATAATATTAATAACTTCTAAATCATTTGATCTATCAATATGAAATAAAAAGCAATTAAAAGATAATATTTTATCTTTATTTAGGTATACAATAATGTACCGGTATATAAATACAAAAAACAAAAAAAAAACAAAAAGAACAAATAGGCTTTGCCTACAGTTTTATAATTGTAGTACTCATTTACAGAGATAATAATGCCCGTCAGTATAAGGCTAGATAAAGACTATTGTTTTTAAATAGGATATTTTAAATAATGTATTTTTGATGTGTATCCAATTAATCTGCCTGTGATTTTTTACAGGGGCTTAGGCCTGTATTACACTGTAAAATATTTTATAAAATATCTTTTATAAAATTTTTGACAAAGATCTTTGGTAGTGTAATAGGCCATCTTTTATAATAGATTTCTTTTAGATCAATCTTTTAATATGGAATCAATCTTTTATAACAGATGGAAAGATCTTTGATAGCATAATGAGCCATCTTTTATAATATATTTCTTATATAACATTTCTTTTTTTTAAATTTAACAGCTTAGCATTACCTTTTATAAAATATTAGATACATTTTTCAATTTTAGGCCCGTATTACACTGTAAAATATTTTATAAAATATGTTTTATAAAAGTTCTTTGACGAAGATCTTTGATAGTGAATGGACCATGTTTTATAGTATAAGTTATTTCTTTTATAACATTTAACAAAATAAAAGAGAATCACTTTTCAAATCTTTTATAATAGTTGGATTCCATCTTTTATAAAATATTTTACAGTGTAATATGGGTCTTACTAGTTATTTAGTAAAAGAAGCCTTTCCGAACATATGTTTATTGAAAGTTCTTTCTTTATTTTGACCCGAATGACCTTGCACTGAATGGTCTCCACGCATTACTAAAGCATCCTGAATATAAGATACGCAACTAACGCAACACAGGTTAGGCAAGAACGGTTATATTAATAATGTAACATCTTAAATTAAGAAAATGTTTAAGAGAATTAAGGTGACCTGTGCAATTCTACTCAGCTTTTTCTTTATTTTTAGTACTGAACAAAAAGTATAATTGTATGGACGATGATCGTGTAATATAACTGAGCTTGGGTACAGGCCTTTACTTGTAACCACAGCTGAACTAATTAAAAATTACTATGCTATATTATATTTTCTAGAATAGATTCTAATCAATTTGTTAAAAACACTAGTTTTAGTTTTGTTCTAGCATTTTTGAGAAACATGAAAATATACGACTAATGGTTTTTATGTCTTACATTTGCTGCCGAGTTCATGAAAGTGAAACCGACCAAATCATTAATACCTTATAAAAGTTATCGACCTCCTGACTTCTGGCCCCATCAATGAGTCTTAACTTGACATTCGGTGTTTCCAAAATACGTTTCCAATTAGCTTTCTTGTAAGCAGACACAAGATCGGCCTGAGGTGAATATGGAGTTCTAGTGAAGCCGTACTGGTAGGAAGCCATCTGCATTTAAACTAATGACTGTTACTTTGTCTGTTAAAGTACTTTAAAATTTGTTCGTAAACTTAATTCTTAAATTAAACGTAAAGTACAATCTCTGAAAACATTCAGTTGTTGTGAGAATTACCAAGTACTGAAAGAAATAGAATGCCAGTTGGCTTCTAGAGCGCAGCACCAATCAGACCAACCAAATTTAATTAGTACAGTATTGGAAAATCTAGTTTGTCCTTCACAACAAGTCTGAAGTCAAGGGTGTTCGATGACACAGCTTTTAGTAAAAAGTGTTTCTTAGCTGCAAAACAATTTTAAATATATTCAAATCCCTTAAATGTTTGAGGTAAATTAAACTTTACTCGAATGAAGCAAAATATAATTTTTTTTTACAATTAATCATTTGACATTTACCGTACCTATAAAGAAAATAATACTTCAAGAGTATAGATCAACCGTCATTATTACGTGAAAAATTAAAACGAAATCATATATTAACTAAACACAAAACATAAACTTATAGAATTGAATTTGCCATATAACCTAAAAATACAAATTCCATTCTTTGAGAGTTTTTCTCATTCAGTTATTAAGTATTTTGACACCTCAGCTCTACTAGGTACTCTAGATCTGGGTACCTCATTCTTACTTGTATGCCAAAGTGAGCCATTACCAAAGGAAGTTAAGGAGCCCTCATTTCACTTGCTTTTTTTTCAAATATGTTAAAACATAGATCTATAAATAATAAACGGTATCTGATAATTGCCACAGGCTTTCTCCCAGTTGAAACTTAATACCTTCCCAAGAGTAGCGTAGGAGGTGGTTATTTAGAATTGCAAAAGTAGGACTAACCATGGAAAATATTAGATGCATGTAACACACATCCATATTATATTATAATATTATTATTATTAAAACTATTCGATCGATTTCGAACAAATTTGCACCAAACGTGTCAATTGGGCCTGTATAGATGCTCGAAAAAAGATTTTGAAAAACAACCATCTTTTTGGCCAAAAACCCCCAAAAATCAGTTGTTATTATTATTATTACTATTACCTAAACGAGAATTTTTAGAAAAATGCTGTTTTTTGCAAATGGTAGGGTACATTAAGGGCTACAAATAAGCCAAATTTGATCAAAATCGTTAGAGCCGTTTTTGAGAAAAAAATTTTTCTCGTTTGGCCATTTTTGGGGTGTAAAGCCCCTTAAAAATTTGAAAAATTAAAAAAACGCCTGGAGATATTCCAGAACTACACCTACATATCAAATTTCATCAAAATCGGATCGTTGGTTTGGCCTCCAGCTCTGTACACATCCTAACAGACACATGGACAGACATCACCAAAAAACCACTTTTTTGGGTTCAGGGACCACCAAAACAAATAATTCCACTAGAAATATTTTTGGGTTCAGGGATCACCAACACAGATAATTCCATTAAACAATTTTTGGAGGTTCAGGGAGCACCAAAACAGATAATTCCACTAAAAATTTAAATTCGAAAATTTGGACGAAAACAATACTTTCTCCATATACTACATATAGGGGGAGAAAGTAAAAATGGATAAATACTAGTTATTGGTGTACGCTTTTTAAATTAATGTTATTCTTTTTAATTGAGCAGAGTAGGTTATTTATAGGTTAGGATCACTTAGTATAAGTATTTACAATTAATTCCTCTTGTATCACTACAACAGGCCATGATTGAAAGATTAACTAGGTTTAACCGCAGTGAAATCCACAGTTAGTCCACCAAAAAATGGGGAAAACCAAAATGATGTTCAGTTCAAATTCTGTTAGCTATCTCATTAATTATGATTCAATTAGAACCATACATACAAAAACATAATACTTACTGTGAACTTAGACAACGTTTCATTTCTATAGTCCTGGAAGAAATTGGTACCTTCCTGTTGGTAAAGGGACCCAAAGCCTTGCTTAATCGGTGCGTAAGTTCCTAAGAATGGTTCCATCGTTTTCGGAGGATAATCGCTGTGCGAAGTCGACTGCATTTGCATTCCCATGTTTGTTGGAAAATATTAACTCAAAATTTACCCATACGAATTTTTAATTTAGTAATATAAAAGCAGTTACCATAGAAAAGCAATTTTTATTGTTGAAATTATTTGTGAAAATAAATATATCAGGAAATTTGTAACCAAATTTTGTTTATTTCGAAATTACAAAATAATTACAACCGTTAATTTATGTGTTATTTATTACTAATGACTAAATATAATAAAATACAGTTAAATATATGTACACTATATCACAGCATCAGAAGTTTATTTTCACAAAAAATTACGACCATAATACATTCTAAAAGCTATAAAAATTTTGAATTTAAAAATTGATAAAAAAAAAAACAATATATAGCAATAAAATATAAATACATTATATTATACAATTAAAATATCTAACAAAATGAAATAGTGTAAAACAATCACATGATATAATTCTTTTCTTCCATTTTATTCTTCGACTCGTAGCTTTGCAAAATCCAAAAATGGTTCACAATACAAAAGCTTAAGTTTCCCTTTTGTTTTATTTCTTTAATTTCTTCCAACCGTGACCGATCACTAAAAAAAAAATTAAACAATTAAAATTCCATACAGTTGTTAAAATGTTATTTTAAGAGTCCAAGTGTTTTTTTTTTTTTGTGCATAATTATAAATTCATTAGAATTTTATTAAACCGGCATATTTAGGTCCAGAAATCGTCTTGCAAATAAATGAAAATTGAATAAAACTAATTAAATTACAACTCTACTTAACCAACAAAAAATTGCATTACTTTGTATGCTACAGAGAAAGTTAGCGACGGCCTACTCTTACTTTTAATGAGATGGCTTGGGCTAGTTTTAATAACACATCGTATAAACTTACACTTGACTTTTATAATATAACTAGCTGTCCTGATCCGGCTTTGCATGAATAGACAAATCACAAAGTTAAAGGTATATAATTTAAAAAAAATTAAAATATATCAATAAATATATTACACTATGTATTTACTATGGGGATTTTTAGTAACTTTGACCCCCCAAACCCCCTAAAATTTTGATTTTTTTTTAAAAACCTTCCTTAGCGAACACCTAGGGACCTAGAGGAAGCTAAATACCAAATTTCATTCCAATCTATTTGGTAGTTTTGGAGAAATCGTGATTTAGTAACTATGACCTCCCCCAAACCCCCTAAGATTTCAAATTTTTTTAAAACCTTTCTTAGCGAGCACCTAGGGCTCTAGAGGAAGCTACATACCAAATTTCATTCCAATCCGTTTGGTAGTTTTGGAGAAATCGTAATTTAGTAACTTTGACCCCCCCCCTAAGATTTCAAATTTTTTGAAAACCTTTCTCAACGAGCACCCACGGCCCTAGAGGAAGCTACATACCAAATTTCATTCAAATCCGTTTGGTAGTTTTGGAGGAATCGTGATTTAGTAACTTTGACCTCCCCCCCAAAACCCCCTAAGATTTCGAATTTTTTTAAAACCTTTCTTAGCGAGCACCCTCATCCCTAGAGAAAGCTACATACCAAATTTCATTGCAATCCGTTAGGTAGTTTTTGAGTTTTCGTGATGAGTCAGTGAGTGAGTGGTATTTGTATTTTATATATATATAGATAAACAATCCATACAAAATAACTAAAACAGCGTTCTCCCACAAAATATGTATTCAAATTCAACATAGGCGGTGACTTAGTCAAGCCAAAACCTCACTATATTAGGCCATGATCCATATGCAAATTTTCTCGCATTTAATTGACCGAAAACCGCTGACATGAGTTTAGCAAATTTCAAAAATTAAATTTAAATGTTTTAGGGCTTCAACCAACAATTTGGGAAATTGGTCTACTCACGAAGGTGCTAAATAGCTGCCTGCATGTACGAAATATATTAGTAGAATTTGTTTGCACCTAAGACTCCAGCTTCGACTCACGTGCTGCTTCATAAATTTAACAGCACGGAACAAGACAGCCCAATGTTCAAGGTGAAAGCTTTTCTGGTGGCTGCAGAAGCATTTGAAAAAATTGTAGTTGATAAGGGGTTTTTAAGGGATGTTTGTAATGCTGATGAGCCCCGGGTGAATTGGCGCTCATTGCCAAGAGAATCCCTCGCATCCTATAATGAAACTTGAGCTCCCAGATACAAAATGAGCAAAGACAGGGTAACGGCTTTGGTTTGTGTAAATGCAAGCGGTAATCACTCTCTTCCCTTACTGCTTATTGGTAAAAGTAAAAACCAACGTTGTTTAAAAAACTTGACGTATTTCGTGTCACTTACGGGGCACAAAAAAGCTCTTGGATGACATCTGATATTTTTATTGATTGGTACCCCAACACGTTTATACCAGAGGTAAAAAAAAGTTCAAAAAGAAAGAAACAAAAACAGGAAAAGTTTTGTCAATAATCAGTACGCCCCTCACTCATCCTGACATTGATTGTTTAAACAGCATTAATAAAGCTTCTCAATTAAGTTCCTTCCACCAAACGTAACGGCTCTCCATCAGCCAATGGAAAGAATAGCTTCGGCGGCTATTTGTAGGAGGCAGAGACGAAGAAAGTGTGATTGCGTTAAAAAATTTAACCTTAACCCATAACCGCCTAGTGGTTCCATACGGTACCACGAAATACGATATTTTCTTCTCTTTGTAGTGTTCAACCTGATGACCTTCAGACTTTCTTGACTGGCTTGACTGTTAGAATAAAGAATAGACGTTGTATAGAACTACTTGCTTTCGCGCCGTTTTAGTTTTCTTGGTTTATATTGATTTTTGAATTTACATGTGTCTTTTCCCATGGCGAACCCTCACATTGTACTTGAGTAAGTAATAAACCTTTTACTTTTATGTAATGTAACATAGTATATGTTTTTCTTTGGATACTACTGAGTAGGTTCTAATATGTTTTACTTTACATCCGTGTATTTTATTCATGCTACATCGACGTTTACCTCCCTGGTACCATACGGTACCACTCGGCCGAACCGGTATAAATTCTACTTTTCTGTTTAGTAAAACTGTATTTTTATTTTTTTATTTTTAGGGATGGTCTAACACTAGACGAACTGTTACATATTTTAAATGAAGAAGATTATGATTTTCAAGCGGCTGATGTATATATAGATCCTCCGGATCCTAATGTACTCACAGACGAGGATTCAGGAGACGAGGATCTTGCTTACATCGATAATTTGGCAGGAAACCAATTATTGGCGAATGCCGAAGCTCGTCTGTTTGGCTCTAACAGTAATGAAAACAATGAAACAGAATTAGATGTAAGACGAAGTGAAGATGAATTGCTAGGACAAGATCTGACCGACAATTATCAGCAAGATGTCACGATGAATGCCGAACTTTTTTTGCCAGAAAATATTGCTCTTGACTTCCCGAAACCCGAAATTTGCAACTTCATAGAAGGCGATTTGGAAAATGTTGAATTTCCTTTCCCTGAAGGGGTTTTTTCTCATTTCAATAATCTAACAGAAGTCCAAATGTTTGAAATATTCTTTGATGACAATATTTTAAAATGTTTATGTAATGAAATTGAAAAGTATGCCCTTTTTAAAAATCAGGCTAATCCTAAAATAACAACTGAAGAATTGAAATGTTTTATTGGAATATTAATTTTGTCTGGATACAATGAAAAACCGGGAAAACGTTTTTTTCTGGGATATTGAAGAAGATATGGGAAACACTTTAGTAACATCTTCCATGAGAAGAGACAGATTTTTGGAGATAACAAAATTTCTTCATTGCGCAGATAATAATAACCTCGACATGACTGACAAGTACAATAAAGTCCGTCCTCTAAAGACACAAATAAAAAAAAAATTTGTTGAACACTTTATTCCCCAACGACATTTGAATTATGATGAGTGCATGGTGAAGTATTTCGGCCATCATTCATGTAAACAATTTATAAAAAATAAGCCCATTAGATTCGGTTATAAGGCTTGGTGTATCAATTTACAAAATGGATATATTGTAAACTTTGATTTGTATGCAGGAAAAAATAAACACATTACAGACAACATTGCAAACTACTTTGGAAAATCAACTGCACCATTCTACACAATGCTTATGGAAATACCGGATTGTAAACACAAACTTTCGTATCAATTTTTTTTGGATAACTTATTCACTGGCCAAAATTTGCTTCTATTTTTAAAAGAGAATGGTTATAATGGTAGTGGTACGATAAGAGACAACAGGCTACCAAAAAACATTCCTCTAACTAAAAAAAAATCATTTTCGAAAGATCGCGGTTTTTATGAAACCACGCTAGACAAAAGTAACGACATACAATACATACGGTGGATGGATAATTCTGTCATAACAGTAGCCTCAACATCATTTGGTGTCAATCCGATTTCTAATGTGAGAAGGTTTTCAAAAAAAGATAAAAAAATATTGTATGTTACAAGACCAAATTTAGTAGGAACATACAACAAATATATGGGCGGTACTGACCTAGGTGATGAGAATGTGAATCGAAATCGCATAGGCATTAGAGGTAAAAAGTGGTGGTGGCCAATTTTTACCTGGCTAATTGATGCAGCAGTTCAGAATGCCTGGATATTATATAAAATGTCAAACAAAAAATGTACACAGCTGGAATTCCGGCGGATTGTTAAGACTTATCTAAAACGCTACGGAGTAACACAATCAAGACCCGGTCCAATGAAAAAAATTGTACCTGTAACTGACCTTCGTTATGATCAACTTGGTCATTTTATTGTTCCTACTGAGCAAGGATCAAGACGACAATGCGCTGGGGACGATTGTGAGTCAAGAGTTCGGACAATGTGCACAAAATGTAATGTAGGATTATGTATCACCTGTTTTCTACCATACCACACAACAAAATAAACCGAGATACTATGTAAATAAAATATGTATTGCTTTGTACCATTAATAAAAAGTTAATCTTTCAGAAAAAATTACTGATTTTATTGTTATTGGTGTACCTTTAAAATGATCATTTTGATATCACAAAATACATGGTTTGGCCGAGTGGTACCGTATGGGACCGCTTCAAAAACACGAAAATAAAAAAAAATAAGAACATAAAATTTGTTTAACTATTTTTCTGTGTTATAAAAAATATGTAGCAAAATTAATATCTGAAAAAAATGAAAAATTTCAACATAAAAAATTCCCGGCGCTAACGGGTTAATGACTGTTGCTATATTATGGGCAACTCCAACTGAGGAAACCTAGCTAAAGCTTGGAATAAGCCTAAGCCTGTCAACAATGCAAACAAAAACAGCGAAGGACATGAAGAATCTGAGATCGTTAAAGAATATGTCGATCTTTGTCAGGCTATTCCTGGGTTTGAGGAGTGCGATTTGACTGATGCAACAGAGTGGCTCAACAGAGACGGTAATAATCCAGGATATCAACTTTATAATGAATGTGAAATCCTTCGCAGCGTCATCAAGGAAAACAAATTTTCCAACAGTGATGATGAACAATTTTTTGATTCAGGACCATCCCATGCCGATGTCTTCAGTGTATTTGAAACGGCAATGAACTGGTTTCAAAACAACCTGAATGCTGCTTGCCCCAATTAATTGTTTCAAAACAAATTGCAATTTAGCAGCCAAAAAACACGCTGCATCATAAATACAGAAAAAAAAATCTGTGACTTTAAATTTGATTTGAATTTTTCTACTGTAGTATTTTGCATACTACGTTTACTATAAATATACTGTATGTCTATTATTTTAATTAATTAAACTGCAAAGTATTTCCCATTTTTCTACAACACCATCCATATTATTTATGTGAAAAGCTCAATATGTTCTGTAATCCAAACGATTCGATAGTCCGAACCCTCGGGTTCTAATTAGTTCGGATTAAAGAGGTTCTACTGTACTGGTTTTCAGAAGTTAAACCATCACATCGTCAGATCGAAGACATCACATTGTTATTGTTATTCGTGGCATCGTCTTTTTTTAAAATAACTTTTTATTTATAATCACTTATCAAAACTTTCTTAAATACACTAAATTAAACCCAATTTTGACATTTAAACCCAATTTAAAGGAAATATATTGCTGACCAACAACGATCAGGATCTGGTAATGATGTTTTAACTGTTGAATTTATTTAGTAGACCATTTGCTTTCTAAAGGTTTGTTTTGACGCTGAGAAAACATTTATGTAATCAATATGTTTATTGGAATTATTTCAATCATGGAGATTAAAACCTACATTACGTCTAACTTAATAATTTGCTCCAAGGCAAATAATTTTATGTATCAATCAAGAATGCAAATTCGGTTTTTGCAATTTAAAAAACATGCCATTTGAGTATAGTGATGCAGGCCTATTGAAAAGAGCAAATGATTTACAACTAGTCGTATTTGTGTGTCAGAAAACAGATGACCAACTGAGCAGCATATAAGACAGATGAGGAGAAATATACATTTCTGATCTGTATGTTTACTTTTAACTATCAGCTGTTTTATATTTTTCTATGGAAAGTTAATACTATATCTAACACATTTTAAATAAGTCAATAGAAGACAAACAAAGTAAATATACCAAAAACCTCAGTGTACTTAGAAACAACCTACAACAGCTACTCTATAACAAGAGAGTTAAGCTTAATAAATATATTTTGTTTTAATACCTCTCGTGCAAAACAACATGAGTTGTCCCTGGGTTGATTTGATCAACAACAACTCCCCCTTGCATCTTGAAGTTTAGAGTAGTAATCATCAACAATGAGCTGTCAGTGTCACCAACCTATTGTGGAGGGAAAAAATATAAATTTATCAATAATGTATATTTGTAAGACATAAAATAAAACATGTTTAAGATTTATAACAAATCTTAACATATTATATAGTTATATTTTTATAGCTGGAGTTTATCTAACTCTGAAGCTGGTTCGAACACCATGGATGGTTGCGCAGTTGGAATACAATACAGTTATTATCAAACAATGATAGCCCGTTGAAGACCAATTATTTATGGTCAACTCATTAGTTTAGCAGTAGCAATTAAATAGAAAACGATAACGTAAAACAATTTGTTGGATCATTCATACTACTTCTCCTTTTCCATGCTGTTAATGCTAGTAAAAGAATTGTAAAACAACAGACAAAAATTGTAAAAAAATTACCATGTAAACCCATAAAGTCAGGAAGTTTCTCATCTACGTATAATGTTTCAAATCACACAAAGTATAAAAATTTCAATAATTTAAGATTAGATCAAATATCAGTTCTAAATTCACTAGCCTACAAATGTAAACAAACACCTAACCTATTTAGTAGCACAGCTGTTCAAACTAGCCTAGAAATGTATAAGTGTAGAAACCTAAAACACCTTTTCAAATAATTGAAGTTAACCAGACCATTCATGCATTAGAAGCAATATAAAATCTGTCAGAGAACTAAATTAAATTATGTCAAACCTATGTTCATAAACAAAAATTAGCCTAGGAACAAATCACAACAATAAAACACAACTTATCCAAATTAATTATTAAATTTTCACCATAATCACTACACAAAACCATCAATCGGACACATCTTTTATTTATTTAAGTATTCTTTATTTCATATCCAAATATTAGGAGAACCATTTCTTTTGTAAATCAGGTTGACCATCAGTCTAGAGTAATTGCATCTGCCATATTGACAGGCACCACTCACGTCAGGTGAATGTATGTACAATTCAATTACCAACAACAGAAAATTAAATGTAAATATATCTCAGGACCATAATAAAATTTATTTACTGAAATTAAATTATATGGAAATTTTAAATTGTAAATTCGAAATATTAGTATGTATTTAGAAAACTAATAGTAAACTGACATTAATTTTATAAGTGCAAGTACCGGACAAAAGTAATTGATAACTGTAATCCCACCTTAGTAAAGAGAGCTATTTCATTACTTCGCGTAACAGTAAGTTAATTATACTCCATCCTTAATTATACCAGGTAAGTATTTATACATTGTGAACAGTTTAAACGTAGTAAGAATTAATTTGACCCAATGCATAAACATCGAGAAGCCATCGTGCAAGAAGGATCGCGTGGATGTCAACAACCAATCACGAAGATGACGCAGGAAAGCCTCCATCTACCAGATAGCGGCAAATACAACCAAAAAGAAGATACGCCAAGTTATTCTTTAGAAGTCGGCGCATCCCCATGCTTCTGTTAGCATCAGAGAAGCAACACTCTGTTTAAAAGTGTTTTTAATTAATAATAACAGTGGTAAATTCAATGCTTTTTCAATACAGAACTTGGTATATTATAAACAATATCAGACAACAGTGAACAATTTAAATTATCAAAAACTTAGTAAACACTTTTAGATCGAAATTAGAAAAATAGACGCCTACTTATGACTTTCAATGCTAATCATTAAATCCATGAATGCAAACAGAAACAGTCTGTTCATGGCAAGCCTAATGCCTGCCCCGAATTAACCATTAACAAATTTAATATTTCTAATTTTCTAAATAACTAACATTAATTTTTAATAATTGAACAGTAACTGAGCTAGACCGTAATATATTTATTAACTAGAAATTGAAACCAAATACTCTGAAAAATACTTAATAAATTATTTTGTAATTGATGTTTCATTTATGGGTTTCTTTAAAATTAAATAAATTTACTTGTGTTTTGTAATTCTACTTTCTTTATTGACTTCCATAGTAATATAAGTAGAGTTACATTAGTGTTTTGAGAATATTAGAGTTTTCATTTCAAACAATAATAAACGGTACCAGGAACTGGCACATACTTTCTCACAAACATATTTAAATTATTAAACAGATTCACTGTGACTTGTAAGGTGGGGAAGGAGAGGTGATTTTTTATTAAAGTTGGAGATTAACTAATAAATATTATTATTATTATCTAGAGAGGAAACTATTCGATCGATTTGCACCAAACACGTCAATTAGGTCTTTATAGATGCACGAAAAGTGGTTTTGAAAATTTTTGAAAAACAACCCCCTTTATGGCCAAAAAACCCCCAAAAATCAGTTATTATTATTATTATTATTAGCTAAACGAGAATTTTTAGAAAGATGAGGTTTTTTGCATATGGTAGGGCACATTAAAGGCTACAAATAAGCCAAATTTTATCAAAATCGTTAGAGCAGTTTTTTTATAAAAAAATTATAACCGATTTTTTGGGTTTTTTTTGGCCAAAAAGGGGGTTGTTTTTCAAAAAATTTCAAAACCCTTTTTCGTGCATCTATACAGGCTTACTTGACATGTCTGGTGCAAATTTGGTTGAAATCGATCGAATAGTTTTCTCTCTAGCTTTGTATACATACAGACATACATACAGACAGACAGACATTTTGTAAAAACCACTTTTTTGGACTCAGGGGGTCCCAAAACGGATATTTCCACAAAAATCTCAACGTCGATTTTTTTTGCGATCACTATACTTTCTCTATACTATAGTATAGTGAGAAAGTAATAGTAGTAAAGTATTTGTTATTGGATTTGAGTATTGTGGATGATTATTATTCTAATCTTGTCTCCATCCTTATTTTTTTTCGTCAAGTAGTATTATGGGTTATAAAAACTTAATTCAGCATTTATCACTTAAACATAAGCCAGAATAACGGTTGTCTGGAAATAAATATGAAAGTTTAGGATTTAATGTTTTTATTAGTAACATTATATTTCTATTGAAACAAAGCTTGAATGATAGTGTATTTCAAATTCCGAGTTATCGCAACTGCCGTGGGTCATTCTTAAAATGACATAATCCAAATTAATTTCAATAATTTACAAAATATAAATGAGCACGATAGAGTTCCAATTACCGCAGTGCCACAATTGAGATTTAATTCTGATATTTCATCAACCAAGCATGATTACTTACAAGTGCTGCAGTTACAATTAAATGAAAATATTTCATAAAACAGACATGAACAACTTCAAATTGCTAGGAGAATGTTTAAAAAAATACAAACTGCAATTTAATACCGTTGTTTCGTAAAACAATTGCAATCGACATATAGTTATCGCAACTGATTTGTAATGTTTTGTTGTTCAATGTTTTTTGACAGATTCTTCCCTCCCCCAATAGCAATGGAATAAAAAGTGCTCAAAGAAATTTGCACTTTCAAGAGTTAGAGGGTAGTGAAGTAATGTTACTAAAATTGAAGGCAAAAAAAATATTTGAAAGAAACATCAAGATATAGACATCAATTTTGACATCGGAATGAAGTTAGCGATGCTGCCAACAGAAAACCAACAGCCTCACTCGATCCTACAATTCAAATGTTAATACCAAAACAAACTAGACCATTTAAATACAAAATAAATATTATTATCATAAATAACGTTTAAAAAATGTGAGTTACGACAAGTTGCAGCAAAGAAAGACACCCTCTTTGTGTATCATCAGGGGGGGGGGGGGGGGGCGAACACATGAAACAATTTTCATCGACTTTCCCTGAATTTTTTTCAAGTTTTTTGACTTTATGAAGTCTGATTAAGAGCTTCATTTGAAAAAAGAATAATAATTGATATCGCTTGAAAATACACCGCTGATGAATTGTGTAATGAGAACTAACATTGTTTTTAATTGTGGCCTATCCCAAACGTACAGGAGGGACGATTTAAAAGCTTGTTACGCAAGAAAACTGTGGAGGAATTGGTTTCTGAAGTGTCTTGTCATAGCAGTCATTTTGACTCATTAGAAAAGGCTGTATGAAGTTTTAGCAAATTATGTAAAATATATTGATATTTTAGTAAGAGAAAACGTACCTTTTCCTTAGCAGTATTATCGAAGTACGCCACACACTGACGGAAAATCGAATACGGACTTGGTCCTTTGAAGAGAACTTTGTCGAAGGCTGCCATCTCTTTCCGTGTCATCCGTTCAACTCCGTTCTGCAAACAAGATATTGTTTAGTGGAACAATAAAAAAGTTATTAATATTTATGACAACCAGCAATTTTATAAATAAAAATCTCCGAGTTGGAATTTCCAAAAAGGTTTGGTCCTCTTGAGCCTACGTACCCTTCTAAGTTCATCAACATTAGGGTTTTAGTTAGGAATTTTTTTTAAAAACATACACATACTCAGGGCCGGATTTAAAGTTTGGATGTACACATATTTTTGTTACTGAAAATAAGTTAACACAACTTTGCATTATATCTTGTGTTGCATAACAGGACAAATTGTTTGACATATCTGACCCTCTATGATTTTGGGGGGCTTGAGAGAGTAAAGGGGAGTTAACAATGTCAAATGTAAAGGTAGGTCATGTAGTCGTTGAAAAGCTTATTGAAAGAGAAACAGAATGGCGTAAACAAGAGCTTCCCACGTCAAAAAATTTGTCCTGAACAACACAAGATACATACAAAGTTTTGTTGGATTAAAGTTACTTTATGAAAACTCTGTATATATATATATAATCTCTAGTGCACACATAATCCAGTAGTTGTACATTTCATAAAGCCGGATCCGAACTGAAAACAACATCAGTTCTCCCACTTTCTAAATAAACTTCCTTTCCAAGTCAATTTTCAAAAACAGCCTGAGCGAGGTAGGTTTTATAAGCTTACTGGGCTGTATAAACAACAGAAGAAACTGACGGTAGATTCTAAAAGTCAGAGTAGTCATGCTGCCCGTCAGTAATCAAACAGAGCACTGATTGTGTACGGGGAGGGTGGGGATGACTGCTGGAACATTAACATTGCACTTGAACTCTGGCTCACAGCCAGTAGAGACACACTGACAGCTAAGCGTACGACTCAACCGAGCAGCGGCATTCGATAGACCTGAGTCACAGGATCTACGCCCTATGGATTACAAAAATAAAAAGTAAAATGCTAAAGTTCAAAAATAAAAAATAAGTTAAAAATCATGTAGGATATAAATTTATTAATATTACTTGTGACACGCTGAGGATCAGGGTTATTAATCTCACACTTTATCTACGTTGAATGGGACGACTATCAAGTAGGCAACGGCAGCCAAAACCAGCAGGGATTGGTAAGACATCTTGGCACTTGGAATTTTGATTTTTCAGCGTCTGGACAGACTTTGATGGGACAGATTAGATCTTACAGCCTAAATGTTGATCGTTTTATTTAATATTATAATAATGAAAAGCTAAGAACTACTCTGCGTGGCTACCGGTTCTCGAGGTTCGATATGACACTTACTAGTCCTGTATCGTAAGTTAAGTAGGGTTAGAGATATATAGCGTTGTTGGGCTGTTAACCCTACCAGTGTCTAGTGTATTCTTTATAATAAGTTATTACGTAAATTTGTGTTTGTCAAAGCTGGTTACCTTGTGTGTGTGGTTGTTCTAAGTTTGTATTGTTTCGAGCATTAAACCTAGTGAGTTGCCAGTTTTCCGCGGGGCATAGGGTAACCTTGGTTTTGGGGGTTAAATGGTCCTCCGTTTATACCCCTAATTTAATAATGGCCCCGGCTCACGTTGCATACTATAACTTTATTATTTTAAATTATTTGTTTATTAAGAATTGAATAAAATCACTTTATAACCTCAATTTGTCACTTAGCGTCTAAATGTAAGCAAATCTGCATCCCAGCATAGCCAATCTGTGTCAGATCTTTTCACATACTACGTGTGTATTATCATTCTTCTATGATGTCAGATTGTTATTGTTGTCAATCTGTGAGCACAACACGTTCAAAGCTCAAGTTATTTATTTACATTTAACCTTTAATAGTTTATCTATTTTATAATTTAGGCTATTTGCTTTTTAATTGAAAATCTCTTATACGCCTTCACGCAGTTGCATAAGTTAGAAGTTCATCTATACCCTAACAATTGTAACGGGTGATTCAGTTAGAGGTTACAATTTTAAGTTGGTAGCACTGTTCCGTTATGCACGATAAACAGCCGATGTTTTTTAATTGGGCATTATTGTTTAATGACATTTGTTATTATGGAGCGTTGGTTTTGATTTTGGGTTGGCGGCTAGATTGGCCCTTACTTTTTTGAAAATGCCTGTGGCGATGCCGTTACAGTCAATGGAGAACGTTATCAGAAGATGATAACCGATTACTTTTGGCAGCACTT
Source organism: Philaenus spumarius (assembly GCA_018207615.1). NCBI lineage: Eukaryota > Metazoa > Arthropoda > Insecta > Hemiptera > Aphrophoridae > Philaenus > Philaenus spumarius. Next base: position 21,885 of record JAGFPH010006338.1, read on the forward strand.
GGAAGAATTGGGTGGTAATAACGATTTGACACTTATCTCAACAGTAAAAACAGGTTCAATGAAATAGTATAGACTTTCTTACCAACGTTATCACTCTTTGAAGTGACCATTTGAGCGTCTGCTCTGTTGCAGGTTGCGTGTAGCTATCATCGTATTCATCATAAAGCGAAGCTAACCTTTCAGCTGTTGCTTGGGATTTGCTGATCATATCGGCAGGTGTCCAGGGAATCAACTCGAAAGCGTCCAAACAGTTTATCAACCATTCTGCTTTCACAACATCAAACGTATTCAGCTTACAGACGTTTTGGACTCGAATATTATTTTCATTGCCAGCGACGACGCAAAACGTTTCAGAACCTGTGAAAATTAAAAATATCTAAAAAATTTTGTACAAGTACTTAATGCACTAGTAAGGCCAATTATACAAAAAAAAAATACTTTACTGCAGTGGCGTAGCGAGTGGGGCAGCCGCTTCAGGGCGCTTGGCCTCGTAGGGGGCAGAAATTACGGTGCAACCTGTGGCCTAAATCTCTTATTAGGAGTGTGTTAAAGTGAAAGATTTTTAGAACGAGTTGTAGCCACATGCTCACGACTGGCTGTTGTGAAAGGAATTTCTCTTAGTTAGAAAAACCGTTCTTGGCAGTTATAGTTTACTCACGGGCCTGGCCACACTACAATCCTGCACAAAGCTTATTTATTACTGTACAAGGGCGGCTAGTGATATGACCTTTTGAACTAAGTCCCTGACTAAATTACCTTTTCCCTGAACAATCTTAGAAAAGCACAAACAAACCATGCTAATTTTATTTTTAAATCGGTCAAAGTATATTTGTGAGAAAATAAATTTTTAGGGAATTAATTAAATTATTTAATTAAACACGGTAATATTATAACCGTTCAATATTTAATACTATCTATGTTTACTGTACCCACCACCTCTATGTGTTGCAAATTGCACATTTATGATTATAAATATTAAATTAAACAATGAATTACCGGTACTCAAATTATATTATAACAAAAGAAATAACTAATTGGTTTTTTGTAATCCAACTACCCGTTACAGATTTGCATTGAACATTTAATTTGATATTAAAATACCCAAATTTGAAAACATTTAACAATAAAACTAACATTTTTAGAAACAGCAAGCTAGAGAAAGGTTTCAAGGTCATAACAAGGGAACAAGCTACCACAATCACTCCCGTTACTTGCCGATAATTGTTTTCCCTCTGATACGTAGTTTTCTTATTGTTTAATTTAGAAGTTCGTCTTATCTTTAATATTTATTTTTTCAATTAAAAATAATATTAAGCCCTGATTTTAAATAATTATTTTCCTTAAAAGTCTTACTTTTTCCTGACCTTAAAACAAAATTCCCTGGCTTTTCCAGGTTTTCCCGGTCTCTAGCCACCACGTGTATTGAGTGCTGAGGAGTAACAGAAACGAGTAATTTATGGGGGGAGGGTAAAAACTACGAAAATTGGACCACAGCTTGAGTGTTATTTGCTATGTTATGTTAGTGTCCCTCGTGCCGTCTTATTGCAGTTGTTTTATTTTTGATACAATTGATATAATCTCTAAGAAATGTATTAACAAAACAATTCAATTTCATTTTAAGATTATTAGCACTGGATGGTTTTTCATGAAACATTTATAAAGTGCTAAAAACATTATATGTATAAAACAAAAAATTTTAACTTACATAACTTATTTATTCATTTGAGTTAACGTTATATTGTAAATGTATTACCAAAACAATTATATTTCAGTTTTAAGTATATTAGCAGTGGTTGTATTTACCCGATTGCCGACCTGAAACTTAAAGGCAAACTTTGAAATTGTGATTTGAATTTTTAAGAGCGTGGGATGGGTAGGCCTATAGTTTGGTAATTTTGAACGGCCTGAGCGGAAGATTGACGGATAAGAGGTAGATTGTAAGTGTGAGTTCGATTAGGAGAGGGAGTGACTGAATTGTTTTTGCTCCAAAGGGCTCGATGCCTCGCTAAACCACTGCTTTACTGTAGTACGAATCATTGCAAGAAAAGTACATTTTTGGATATTGTAAGAGAAGAGTGATCAATCAATGAATCTTTATTAACCCTTTTAGATAAATTATACATTTATATAAGGTAGGACAGTGATATTTATAATTGATAATAATAATACAACAAAAACATCAACATTTCCGTTTATTACTTGATGCTTCTTAAAATTAATTTTAATTTTAAAATTACAATATTTCAAAAAAACTTATATTCATAAAATTATGATAGCAAAATAATCACATAATTTTGATTCATTTATATATAATAACTAAGGGAGACCCCTGCGTGCTCCGCACGCCAACCCCCAATGGAACCTCCTAAAAACATATGTTATGTTTTATTTATAATAAAGGTGTAGGATTAATAATAACCTCAAAACTAAGATGGTAAATAATGTTAAATGTTCAAATCAAATTATTTCTTATATTTTATAACAGTAGTTATAAAAATTGGTAAAAGGTCTACACTTTAAAACCCTAACCTAAAAGCTAGAAATACAAAAATAATTGCTTCAAATTTTGAAATAAGCTGTTAATGGAAATATTGGAGCAAACAGCAGCTATATAATCTGTTATTTTATTCAATTGGTTGCTATGGTAATAAATGTAAATACATGTGTTGGTTTATCATTCTATGCCTAACCTAAGAATTTTTTCCGACTAAATTTACAAATGTTGAAATAATAAAGGTTTTTATCGAAATGAATTATAGCCTATGTTACTCAGGGATAGTGTAGCTTTTTATTAGTAAAACATTTTTTTCAATCGGTTCAGTAGTGCCAGAGATTACCCCCTACATACAAACAAAAAAAATAAACTTTACCTCTTTATAATATTAGTCTAGATAGGCTATAATGTGGCATCAAAAAACTCCCCGACAACTCAGAAAGCATTGAACTTCAACAACCGCTTTAATTTGTTTTTAAAATATTGACTTTGATTGTTTCCTTAAACTCTTTAGGGAGTTGGTTCATGAAACGGACTCCAGTCTGTGCTGTTTGCCACGGAAGTAATGTTTACGACGCGTACTGTATATATGCAACTTCCAAGATGTCTTGGGTTTTTGTGTTGCTGGGGACGAAGTGTGGCACCATTGCATCGAATGCCGTTTAGTTTCAGGGGTGTAATAAGCAATCCAAATTTCATTCCCCGTGACTATCTGAGACAGAAAGTTATCGTCCTCTTTGTCGTAACGAGTCAAAAACTGAAGTGCACTGTCCATTCCATTGTTTTTTGTGTTGTTCAGTAAGAATTTTGGGCACCCAACGTGAGCAAAGTTTTTGAAAACCCAGTTTCATAAATTAGTGATCGTGAAATCTGCGGAAAGCAAGAGCATTAATTGTAAACTTATGGTTTTCCTTAATCTTTTCGTCAACTGCACGAACCAGTTCATCAGTAACAAAATATGGACGTCCACTTAATCCTTCACCGTGCACTTGATTGATTCCTTCATTGAATTTTTGGACCCATCTTCCCACCATTGCATCACTCATTGCATTTTCTCCGTAAACCTCGCAGATTTGTCGATAAATGTCAATTGGTTCAACGTTCTTTGCATTCAGAAAACGTATCACAGATCCGGTTTCACAAGCACTATAAAGCGTACACGACCAACAGCGATTTCAAAATGACGTCATTTCCTTCTCCTTGACAGAAAGGGATGTGCAGAACTGCGATCAAAATAGAAACGGAACTTACTTTCTGTACACACATCGTATAATTGGGAGGTTTTCCTTAAGAATTGATGAATATTTCTTTTTTTATTAAAAGTTGATGGATCCGGAAAAAAATAACAATGCCTACCTGGATTTTGTGCAACAGCTCCTCCATTCTCGGCAACTTTGATTTCAATCTGCTGTTTTGTCAATTCCCTGTAACCAGTGAGAACGCATATTTCTTTGTTGGAAAACACTTTCGTGAGCCTTTTCACTCGACTAAGTCCGACGTTACAGAATTGTTCTCCGAGTGCTTTGGTGGGTTGAATAGCCTTCCTTTTTCTTGTTTTTGGCGACATTTGTGTTATATGTGCCGAACACAGTTTACCACTAGAATCCTGGAATAAACGATAATGTTTCACTGATGTAGCAAGTACAATAATTATGCATTATACAAAGAGCTAGTCATAGTGGTGTGAGAATGAAAACATGAATTATTCAAATTGAAGCAAAATAGAGAGTTACAATCTAAAGGTTACAAGAGATTCAGGCTGCCTGCAGAGTGTTGCTAATTTATTTCCCTGACTTTTCCTTATGTTTTTCTCAACTTACAGTATATTATTTAGAAATTATCATACTACAGCTCTTGCATTACATTTACGTAACATAAATATTTGTATTTGTTTTCATGTCTTTGTTCCCCCTCAATCATTTTTTAATCATTTGTTAATATTTGTGTTGTTATTGGCAATCTTTGCAAAATGTTCATATTGTTGGTAATCTTTGCCTAGTTTTCATACATAATTCATTTTTACTTGTCTTAGTATATAGTATTTTCTGAGTGTGTGTCTGTGTGTGAGGGTGTGCATGTGTATTTATGTAATTATGTATGGGTGTCAGGTTATAAGATAATTTTTGTTGTTTTGTAATGTTTTGTTAGCGTTATGCATGTAACACATAGAGCTAGAGGTGTTAAAGTAAAAAGGTTTAATAGTCTTCCAACTGACAAACGGTCAAAACTATTGTCTAAATAAGCTTGCAAAAAAGAAATGATTGTAACCTTCATTGTATAATAAAGCTTTATTATTACTATTAAGTAACATAAATAATTCTATTGCATACATTTTAGCCTCCTCCTACCCTACATCTGCATTCCATCTACGGACAACAAAGAAATCACGAATATTTTAGAACATTGCCACAGTACAAATAGATTTAGTTAAAAATAACTCAAACACGCAGTTGAACCGCTGACATGAGTCGAGCAAATTTCCAAAATTAAATTTATGTTTTAGGCCGGCCGCACACTTATCCAGCAAAACTGCTTTAAGCAAAAACGTTTTTGTTTAAACTTGCTCGAACATTTATTTCCTATGTGTAAGATAGGAATACCGCACACTCATCTAGCATGAATACAAAACGCTGTACAGCACGTTTGAGCACGATGGAGCAAAACGAAAAAACACTGTACAGCACGTTTAAACACATTTAAGCGTGATCGAGCAAGAAGCAAAAACGCTTTGAAGCGTAATCCAGCACATTTAAGCAGAACTGGCAGTGCTCGTCTCGCAAACAACGACCATTGCTGGAAGGCGAAACATTTGGTGTTGCGCATGCGCGTAACATTTGTATCATCAATATTAAATCTAAATTTATCAAACAGTTATTTATAAACACTAGTAAGCCCCCGTGAAAAAAAAAATAATTAGATAAACATCAGAAATACATAATTTAAAAGACATACTATTTAAAAACAACGTTAAGGCTAATTTTCTAGGCCTACCTAACTATGCTGACGGGGATTTTTAACTCGGTAAATTTGTTAAAAAATTTTATTTACATACGTTATTATATATTTAAAGAAAGATAAAAAATACTATCTTTTAATTACTTTTTATTTCATATTGATAGATCAAATTATTTCGAAGTTATTAATATTACAAAACTTATGTTTATTAAAGTTGTAAACATAACCTCAAAGGAATAATTTCAGTTCTCAATTGTCTTCAGTAAAAACAAAAAAAAATTGCTTCAAGCAAAAACGTTTTTGCTTAAAGCAGTTTTGCTGGATATGTAAACACTCGGACTAAACAAAAATGTTTCTACGTTAAGCAGAATGTTTTCGCTTAAAACAAAAACGTTTTTGCTTAAAGCAGCTGTGTGCGGCCGGCCTTAGGGTTTCAACCGACTATTTGGTAAATTGGTCTACTCACCAAGGCGCTAAATAGCTGCCTGCGTGTACGAAATATATCAGAAGAATTTGTTTGCACCACAGCCTCCAGCCCCGGCTCACGAGCTGCTTTGTTCCAAACGCTGCGGAAAACCCGCTTTTCGAGTTTGCATGTTGACCTTGTGGCTTCGGATTATGGACGGCTTCGTTTCGCTTGCAGTATACAATCTCGCATTCCGGCCGTCGACCTCGGATCAGAAGCTCCCCCCCCCCCCCCCACCTAGATTTGAACTGCGTACTTTTATGGTATTTTACGGTTTGATCGATTTTGGGGGAAACAGGCGAGCTATAAGGTCAAGCAAAAGAACAAAATAATCTCGTATATTTTTTTTAGATAAAACCAAAAAAGGTCTAGTATGAAAAATCTAAAAACATACTGCCTACTTCCGCAAACAACGTGCATCCGGTTGTTCGATTTGTTTGGCTAACAAACTAGTCCGAGCGTGAGTGATACCCGAGGATGGATGCTTGTGATGTCCGAAACCACGGTAGTATAAATCCCAGTAAGTGGACTCATTAGACGACAAATAGAAGGTATTTATAAACTTTATACTGTATATTAAAAATCTTATGTTTTATACTTGTTTGATTACTTAGACATAGTTCAATTAAAAAGTTCAGCCATTTTTTTTTAGCATTATATAAAATAAATCTTTTAAAAAATCTATTTTTTCATTCTTTTTCAACTTGTACAAATTCTATTTAATAAAAAACTGTTATAAAAAGAAATGTCTTTATATTTTACATAAAATAAACATTAGCTAAAAGTCTAGTACATCAGACTCAGCATAGGAAGTGTTTAAATTATCGGTCATATCTACGTCATTGTTACTTTGAAATTAACAATCCCATAATCGTATCTGTGCCCCTGATACTTTTAAAATATTGATCACACCTTTGGTACCAATACTTTGTAGTATATATCAGCTTTGCATAACCTATCATACCTATCATTGGCTAACTCTGTAATCAGAGTCTATTATGGAGGCCTATATAGAGGCTATAAATCACAATATTACAGACTAAATAATTATTTAGAAACGCTAAAATGAATTAAGAATACATTTTTAACCGCCTGAAGGTGAAAACTACCTCTTTCAGTTTTACAAACTCCACGGTGGTCAAACAATCACTCCAAGGTTTGTCGTAGCGGACTTTTTCAATTCTAGGAAACCTCAACGTGCAGCCAGTTTGGTATTCATCACTTCGTGTTACTTCCGACGCTTTAACCTGAAAAGACAATTTTAAGGTATTAAATACAAACTCAGTAGAGTCCCACTATTACGAACTAATCGGGACCGAAAGCTGTTCGGTTTAGCAGGAATTCGGTATAGGCGGATTTCATGAATAATATCAACATATTGACTTGTTAAGGCATACGTTCTTGATGCGGCATATGGCAGACGCGGTAAATACTCTTGACCTCGCCTTACGCTACGTCGAACAACACGCTTCATCAACACCAAATGATGTTCTGTTCATGCGGTGATGGCGGAAGATTGCATCTTTAAGTCGATTCAGTGTTCTTTGTCAGAAAAAAAAATCACTGACTTTACTTCTTAGTGGAGGTTTACACTACCCGTTTATTTCCTTTCGTTGCGTTACGATCGTTTCCTTCTAAAAATGGAAGGGAAGGGATAGGTTGTTCAAACTGTCATCCCGCAGTCTGTTCGTTAGTACCACATCGTCTTGAAAAAAGGTCGAGAAAAAAAAAATTCTTTCAAGATAACGAAAACGGAGGAGAAAATGATGAACACAACCAACAGGTGGCAACAACACTACTAGTCCCTAGATGTTGCATCAGCTTCATTCCCGCAAAACGGATGGAAAACGTGGGGGAAACAAAACCGGACAATTCCAACAGGCCTATTGGGTTCAATGTGTTGTCAATTTCCGTTAACGAAAACGCAAAGCATCGGAGGGAGAAAAACGGATGTGTAAACCTACACAAGTGTGTGTAAATTAGTCATTGTTTGTGTTTATCAGTGATTAAAATGATTCTAAAGAATTGTATAAATGGAGCCGACATGTACTGTAAGTAACCAGCTTTCATTCCAATTTAGTTTCAGGCGTTTTCATATACCTTAGACTCTATGTATGTTCGGAATAAGCGGATTTTTGGTATAGCAGGCTTCGGAATAGCGCATCTGCTAACAACGATCTACGCAACGAACAGCGCAGTGCTACGGAACCCTCACAGGCTTCACCTGCAATAGCACGCCCTTCAGGCTCACGTTCTCCTACACATTCGGCTCTTTTCAAGACCCAAACAGCGAGGCTTCACCTCACACCCTTCAGGCTACATTCTG
>JAGFPH010006338.1:30135-42952 GCA_018207615.1 Philaenus spumarius
ATTCTGTCGACGCTTCACCTCACGCCCTTCAGGCTACATTCTGTCGATGCTTCACCTCACGCCCTTCAGGCTCACATTCTCCTACACATTCGGCTCTTTTCATTACCCAATCAGCGAGGCTTCACCTCACACCCTACAGGCTACAATCTGTCGAGGCTTCACCTCACGCCTTTCAGGCTACATTTTCGGCCCTTATCAGGGCGGAGACAAATTAGAACATTTTTTGCCGCAAATTGAGCTAGGTCATAATTTTTTTTATTAAAGTCATTATCTTGGAGCGGCAACAATCTTATTAAATCAATTTACTTTGGGTTTTATTGAACAAGTGAACCTATTATAGCACAAGCCACCACTGGATTACAGCGAGAAATCCAAATCACACAATTATGAAGGCCATTCAAATAGTTTTCGGAATTTTTGTATTACACTAAAAGAATTACATTCACTAAAAATTTATTGAGAAGACAGAATATATTGACATTTATACCTGAAGAATAACAGAGTTTTGAGGTTCAATCCACAACTCCGGCTTTTCCTTCGACCACTTGAGACCCTGGGGGCATTGGCCAGGATAGAGCTTCTTCCAAAACCTATCCAACTTTTTCCCTAATTCTGCTAATTCCTCCATTGTGCATCCCGATCCTACTCTTGATATAGACTCGAATTCTACTGGACTATCTCCTAGAAAAGTTATATGATTTGATTAGTTGATTTTGTAACGTGCTGCCTCCTTGCGAGCCGTTTACAAAACAATATTATTAATAATAATAAAAAAATAAAAAATAAAATGAATTTTTTACAATTTTTTTCTAAATCGATTTTACATAAAAAAATATTCCTTTCTATGTAACAATTATTTGTGTTCTTATACCTTCAATTTATGTATTTTACTTTATTTATTAATCTTACTTCAATTCAATAAATTATTATCCCCTTAATCACAACAAAAACAATCAAACATAACCCCAAATTGAAAATACGTTATAGCCCTGCCAGATCTGTGTTCATCACAGCTGACGGGTAAATCTTTGTTACATATGGTGTACTTTAATATCTGTGTGTTCAGTTGGCAACTACTGGGCGACGCATCTTAGAAGCGAAGCATGAACTCTGTGTTCCACACACAGAGAATATGCCGCCAAAACTCTGTCACTGCGGTCGTCAAAGTGGTACACACAGCCATCTGATTTTTTAACTTAACTCTACACTGAATTTAATTTTCTTTTCAGGTTCATCTTTACCATGAAGTACTTTACCAGGAAGGAAAGTAATCGAATTAACGAAACATAATAGTTTGCATTAGCTTTTTAATGCCCCATTCTAATTCTTTGACAAAACAAAAGCAACAAATGAAACAATTGACAAACCATAACTTAAACTTTTTTGAAGACAATCACTCACACATTCACACCCAGCAATTTTAAATCTAAACATACAATAATTAATAAATTTTAATACCTTATGAATGCAGATTTACTTTTATTGAAATTTTTTACTTACGTACATATTTGTGTTATTTTAACTTAAAGTGCACTTCATTAACAAACAAAGAAGAATGAATTTACTTTAATTTATTTTTGAAATTCTTTTAAAAGAAACTTATTTATAATTTTTTAATACTCAGCTTCAACACTGCCACTGTTCTACACTTTCAACGTAACACTGTCTGTTTCACTTTTCAATTCAATTCAATTCAATTCAATTTATTTATATTTCCTTAAATATAATACAGAAAAAATTTATAATAATATCACGGAAATTGTGCCCACATAGGCTTAGCCTGTGCGTAGGCACGAGTCGCATCTAAAAATCCAACAAGGAAGACATAATATATTTATTGATCTATATTAAAGTTTTATAATATAAAAACAATAGAGGTAGAGTAGAGTGGGAAGTGCCAAACGGAGGAATCCAAGTCCATATCAGACCAAAACAACCCGGGTCAACAAATAGTTACTGCTTCAACACACGAGAATCAATAATAGCGAGAGAGATAAGGTAGTACAATAAACAAGGGTAAATATATTTGCTACCTGTAGATGGATACAATGACATTCTCAGTACCGTCCCTTCCCAATTCCAGAAGCCAATTTGTAATATGTTTCTTAAATGTCTGAAGTTTAAAGTTATTAAACATACGTAAGTGGTCAGGTAGATTCCTATATAAAACATGAGCTATGTAATGTGAATTCGTGACCGAGAAAGTCTTACTTAATTTTTTATTTAAAATTCCAAGTGACTTTGAGCTGCGTGTCAAACGTTGATGATCGGTAATTTCGAAAATAACTCGGTAGTTTTTAAAAATATAAATTGCAAGAGTTTTGACATAAATTTGTCTAAGATTCATAACCTTAAATTCGTCAAAAAGTGTCTCAGTAGAAAAACAACGGCCTTTACGCAATGCAGCTTTAAGTATAGATTTTTGAATTATGTTAAGAGGTTCAAGAATTGTTTTAAAGGCACCCCCCCAGGCTATTATTCCCCCCATAAATAATGATTGACAATATGCATAATAAGATAGTTTCAGCTCTTGAACATTTAGGATTTCACTAAGATGTTTAAAAACATAGATTAGTTTGCGTGTTTTTTGCTTTACATATTTGACATGTTCAGTCCATTTCATCCGTTTATCAAACATTACTCCAAGATACTTATAACAATCAGTGCTTTCAATATGTTCGCACAAACATACCTTGTTTAGATAATCACCACAAGAATGTAGTTTTAAAGAATTTAGATTTAGATCAGTGCAAGCTCTCAGTGAAATCGGCAGAAATTTAGTTTTAGAAACATTAAGAGTTAACACGTTTTGGTCAAACCACTTTTTTACGGAAGCCAAACCCCTCAATGCCTTTTCCTGTACTTCTTCCCAAGTTTCCCCTTCAAATAATATAGCCGTATCATCAGCAAAAAGAAAGAATTTGCCCTCAATATTTAATTTGTTCAAATTGTTTATATAAATCAAGAACAAAAGCGGCCCCAGAGTACTTCCCTGAACCACCCCATAGTTTACAGAACAACTATCACTGTTTACCCCACATATAGAAACAATCTGTCTCCTATTGGACAGGTAGCTTTCAAACCACGAGTAAGACTTTCTTCTACAACCGATTAATTTCAATTTGCGAAGAAGTTTCTCCCTGTCAACGGAGTCAAACGCTTTAGCAAGATCCAAAAAAACCACAATGCTACGCCTATTACTGCTAATAACATCATTGATGTTGCTGGTCAAATCAAACAGGGCATCAGATATCCCTCTGTCTCGTCTAAAGCCGTACTGACAACGCGTTAGAATTTTGTGTTTGTTTAAATATGAAATTAGCTGGTCTTTAACGATTTTTTCAATAATTTTTGAAAACACGCTTAATAGAGATATAGGACGATAATTATTTTTTTCCGATTTGTCGTTAGTTTTAAAAAGAGGGAAAACCATAGCAGTTTTATATATATCAGGAAATATTCCTGACTCAATACTTAAGTTTGTTATGTGAAGTAAAGGCTTCATAAACAGATCAATGTTGTCCTTAAGAAGGGACGCTGAGATGCCATCGCAGCCAGGTGCAGAGCCACCCCGCAAACTGTTTGCATATCTTATAATGTCGTATTCAGTAACAGTACGTAAGTTGAAATTAGATAAGGTCTCGTAGTCTTCGTCCCTTGTTATAGGTTCACCACCGGAGTCGATAGATAACGCTAAATTATATCCGACGTTGGAGAAGTACGAATTGAATTCATTAGCAACTTGTTTTTATGTGTCTGTGTTTATGTCTGACTGGGAACCTTGCAAATATTGTTTTATTGGAAACCCTTTCTTACTGTTACCGCGACCGCTCAAATCATTTATAATTTCCCAAAGACGTTTCGGATCATTTCTACATTGAGTTAATTGGTCTCTATAATAATTCCGTTTAACTGTCTTTATAATAGTGTTTAGTTGGTTTCTATAAGTTTTAAAATAAGCTATAAGGACCGTATTAAATGGTTGCTTCCTTACTAATTTTGCGATTTTATCTCTCTTTCTAATAGATTGAATAAGACCAGTAGTAATCCAAGGTTTTAATTTTTTATTGCGTGATATGAATGATGAAGTACTTTTCGTTGAATCGAGCACAAGCTTCCGAATAAGAGATTCAAAAATTAAAGAACAAACTCGGATATCTTGCGAACAGGTAACAGATTCCCATTCTAGTTTAGTCAATAATCGAACAAATTCATTTTTATCGAAAAAAGACGGAATTGGAGACTTCGAAACAGTCCCCGAAGGCAACTCAAACTGTATGCCAAGCGCTGTGCTATAATGGTCCGTGACGTGGGTTTGAATTACTGCAGCCTGCACTTTATCGAAATCAAAATGGTTAACAAATACATGGTCAATGCATGAACTACCCTCGCCGGACACTCGAGTCGGTACGTTCAACACAGCTTACAAACCCGGCCCCAGTCAGTACATTTAAGTATCGGTCAATATATCTGTCATTTTTCAATAAATTTAAATTTATATCACCTGTGAAAATATAAGTCTTATGTTTATTTACAGTGCTGTAGTAATTTTCTAAAGCGTCAATAAAAAGTTCAACGTCACTGTCATGAGTCCTATACAAAGCCAACAAACTGCATCGTCTGTCCCCCATTACAAAATCAAGAATCAACCCATTTACATCACTCAACACAATCTCTTGGGACACGACCGATAAGGACTGCTTTACATATATAATAGTACCATCATTTTGATTTTTTTTATTAACAGTCCTGATCATATCGTACCCCTCGAAACTAATGTCCACAGCCCCCTCACTAATCCAACACTCAGTTAAAACAATAATATCAAATTTACTGTTAATCCCTTCTAAATAAATTAACATATTATCAATATTTTTTGAATAACTCCTGATATTAGAACTAAATATGTTTAAAGTAAGGTAGCCATCTAGATTGTCACCGAAACTATAGCACAAACCATCACTCAGTTCGACACATCCCACACTCCCGAACAAATCAATATCCCTAACTCTATTCATAATCCTAAACAACTAACAAAAAGATACTTATATAAGCCTAGCTCACCCTCCGCCCCATTACACAGCTACACTTGCAAATTGGTGCCAGATATACAAAACATAAAACCTAATTAAACAAATCGTTTAAGATAAACTAATTAAAAACAAAAAACAAAACAACCCCTATTCCAAACTACAAATAAAAAGAATACAGAACACTTGAAATTACTTATAAATAACTTAAATACCACTTATCCTTATACAATTAATGAAATAAAAATCACTTTGCATTGATCATTCTTCTAATGCGGTACAAAAACTGTAATAAGAAATTAAAATAAGAAATAAAAAATGAACATAACCCTTTTCCTATTCATAAATACAAAAAAAAATGCATACATTTATATTTATTTTATAGTTTCAGACCCTCAAATTCGCCCTTCACTCACACCCTTACATACTCATTCCCAAAAGCTATAAACTTAAGCTCATACCCAAGAATAAGACATTTAATAAGAAATAAAAATAAAAACAACCCTTTCCCATAATTATAATTATAAAGTAATAAGTACAAAAGAATGAATACGTTTATATTTATTGTTTCAATCGCTCATATTCACCATTACTCTCACCCTTACATAACATACTCAAAGAGCTATAAAACATACATAATTGACATAACTCTACAGTCACACAAAAACCTGGTTATTGCGAGTGTTCGATAGAGTTAATACTCTCTCTGCCACCTCCTGACGAAGTCACCTCGAGAGCATGATTTTCGATCTCCTCAACACTCCATACTCGAACAGAAGGTGAAGTCGGCGTCCTTCTAACCAAAATCCTCCCATCCTTGGTCCAAGCAAAAGCCAACCTCTTCTCCCTTACGAGATTTTTCGCAATTCTGAGTAGATTTTTATTAGACGGTGTAAGGTGGTCATTAATAAACACCGGTCCAGGACTGAAGGAGCTTGAAATGTTCAATGTGTTAAGTTTCCTCCTCTTTGCAGCAGTAAGCCAAGTTGCCCGCGTCAATCGCGAAACAAACTGAACTATGATTGTAGGCGGGAAGGGACGATCTCTAGGAGCTGGTAACCGATGTGCAATGGAAACATCATTTCTAGCGTAAGGAACATCCAGACTCAAGGCCACTGAATCGATGACAGCATATATGTCTTCATTTAACGTAACCGGTATACCTTTAATTTCCAGGTTGTGGTTTCTCGAGTATTGCTGCAGATCCAATATTTCGTGTTGCAAACTAGACACTTTATGGAATAGGTTGTCGTTATATTTACGCAACTCTTCACACTCAACCTTAAGTTTAGAATTTTCTAATTCGAATGATTCCAACTTATGTTTAAAATCTTCAAGTGTAGTTTTTACTGAGTTTGTGGCTGCTTCTATTCCAGCGAAATTTTTCCTATTTTCTTTCCGATCATCGGACATCTCTTGCTGTATTTTCTTTAAGAGTTCCAATACCGGTGATTCATCCCCATCTGAGCGTGACGAGACAGACTCAACGGCGCAATCATCACACTTCCAAACTGCAAGCTTTCTCGAGGTTAGATTTTTTAAACCTTTCATCGATTTAAGTCTGCAACACGCTAGATGGAACTGACCCTGACAGTCATTACACTTAACACTTTCCTTTATATTTATAATATTTTCATTACATTTACCGCACGACATAGTAAAGAATTAAAAAACACTACCACAACACAATAAACAAAACTCACTTCAATTGCAGATATAAATAATAGTACTAGATAATTTATTCAATTTTAAACAAACATTTACTCCGAAAAACAGTACATTCACCACGTTAAAATAAAACCAAATCCACGAAGTTTTTAAAATAAACACTACCTGGCTATAAACGAGTACAAACCAGGGAACGGACGGGCAAGCCAAATCAAGACCTAATCGTATCGGCTTATCAGCACAACCTTCCTCATTGAACGACTGATTACGACTGAACTTTAGAACACTGTTCATTTTAACAAGAAGCCACAATTGCTTGCCGGCCATTTTATGTCTTTAGATGACCTCTAAACTTCCAACCTCTCTAACTCTTACAAGTATTATTCGATTTTCACCATTTTTGGTTTTACGTGTTCACACTGTCTCTACTTTAACTTCGCCATAACTTAAAACATATTTCTTTAAGAAATACCTTAAATTTTCACAACAGGGTGATCATTACGCCCAACGTATTAGACACACGTCTATATTGTACGATGCTTCTAGTCCAAGTGAAGCGACGCGTTGATACCCTTGCAGTGGTTCGCGCACTGACGTCATCTCGCGTCATCGATTTCGACCAATCAGAAAACACCTTTTTGTGTTACTTGAGACTTGCTTGAGACTAAGACTTTGGATTATTTTATTCGACACCTTGACTTTGAGGCTATAGTCTTGACGTCATCTATTTCTATTTAAAACCTATCCTAATTGTCTTTATCTTTGTAATTTTCTTTTTTGTAACAAAAATTTAGTGATTTATTTTTATTAAAAACAAGGCTACCTGCATTCTCCCTTTGGATTTCTATGTTAATTACTATCGAAATGTGATTTTAAATTTGCCTAAATCATCCAAACTTTGCAATACCCCTCCTTTTACGTTACACCCTTATTTATTATACTAATTCCCTTAAACTCACATATATTACAATTTGCATCATTATATTTGGAACATAAAATATCAGAAGACCTGAATATGCTAGGTGTATTTATTAGAAAGCACTCTAAAACTTGCATTTTTGCTGGAGATTTCAATCTTCAATCGTATCGGGGTCCCCAAAGAAAAGGTAGAATGATAGGATGCCTGGAGACTGGATAGCAGAGTACGTACTAAAGCTACACAATCAAGAGAAAAGACCAATGTTTGATAGAAATGGAACCATCTCATATTATATTGATCTACGAGCATAGAAGACACTGCATCCAATATCAAGAATTGGCAAGTGTTTGGTGATGAAAACTTAAGCGACCATCCACACAACTTGTTCGAAATTGAAGATCTTGATCAAGAAGGAAGAACTCCAGACAGGGGCAAGATTGGATCAAGCCGGAAGCTGAATAACTGGAAGGATATATTGACTGTTCCAGGAGGGAAATTCAAAATTGGGATAGGCAGAGAGATCCACTCATTGAAGCACTCATGACGTTGACTATCACAAGCTTTGATAAACTCTGATTGAAAAGATATCTAACCGCTATCGAAGACTAGTCCAACTCGTTTTTGAAGAGAATGCGTTAGACATAGAAGAAAGGTTACAAAGCCTATGAACAGACCGGACTTGCCTCAGATAGAAACAGGTGGGCAGTAATATTTGATCTGAAAATGGCACCATTCAATACTCATCACATGTTGTATAAGAAATAGCCGGAGAAGTATGATGAAAAGATAGGTTTTTTAGTTGTTTTTATTTTGAAATAATTTACACACCTGCAGAAAAGGTAAAAAAATGAACAGATATTCAAATCAGTGAGATTAGAGAAAATAGAAATTTATAATAGTTTATGAAAAGAACCGACAAGTATATTAAATTAAAAAGTCAATTTTACTGCAAAGCCTATATATATAAAAAAAAATTCAAGTCGGCTATATGGAATCAGTTGCAGTAAGGATAACCGTTTCTTGGCTGTTGGCTGCACTGTATATCAGCTGACTGATTGTTGTGTGTTGGCCAACAAGTGTAACTGTGTTCAACTTTTTTTATTTTTATGATGTCTTTGAGTTCTATTTAATTTATTCATAATTCAATAAGTGTTTTTAGTAAACTGTACTGTGTTTGATAATGAGCTGGGTCATGAAATAGCTGTAACACGTTGTAACGAGGACATCATCGTTAATGATGGTAAGAAATCATATTTATAAATAACAATAATAAAACATACACACTCAGTACTTGGATTTAATGCAATAGTGGCATAAAATCTTACAAAAATTAAATTCAAATTGGTTGACTTTATTGTGAATGGTGTGACCCACAATGTTCTAAATGTTTCCATGCAGCCATGGCACTGACATGACACAGCCAGTTTTAGACACATTTTGTACTATGCTACTTATCTCAACTCTTATAGCACTTATTCAAATTTTAAGTCTTTAAAAGTCAATAATGCACGATTACAAAAATTGTTGCTTTATTTTTCATGGTATACCAAATTTCACTATTTATATGAAATCTTATGCATATCGAGCCCCTAAATATTTTAATTGTATGCCAGAAAGTATTAAATCATGTTCTTCAAAGAGACATAAATTCTCCAGTTTGCTGCGTAATATTTTGTTTAAACTTGAAGATATACATTCTTATTTTAATGTAATACCTTGACTATTACGTTTTGGTGTTATATTCAGGTGTTGTATCCTTGCAAGTATGTATAATAAGTCTGATAAGTAAGTATAATAAGTATAGTGTATATCTATGATGAACATATTGTGAAATATTATTATTTAAAAAAAAATAATGTTTGCTTTTGTAAGACACTTATAATGTATCTGTCGTCTGTATATGTATATAAGTAAATTGAAGTTATTAATATATATGTGTTGTTAACAAAAAGACTAGAAGTCAAATGTTTGTAGATTTAAATGTAAATAGTAGTGTGTATTTATTGGGAACTTGTTCGGCTGCAGATCACTCAACTTTGTCTTTGAATTTTGTTTGATGTATGTACAGTAGAGAGTCAATAATCCAAAACGTCAAAAATCCGAACGCGTTGAAAAAATGTTGTTTTCGTTATCGCTAATTCCAATTATTGCATCGTTAAAAATTTCACAAAAATCTTCATCGCAGTTTGACATTATTCTCTTTTTTTAAACACTTCTTAATACCTGCTCTCACACGCCCTCACAGCAGACTGGCTGTCAGTATTTTCACTGCCACGCTAATAAGCTACTTTAGTGCTAGCAGTAAACATACAGAAAGTTCATTCATTTCTCTTTGTGTAAGCATTATAACAGTGTGTCGTACATACAGTAGTGTACTATACAGTATTTTTTTAAATTTTCATTTGTGTTAACTTTAATGTACAAGTGAACTTTTAATTATGTACTGTATTGTAATTGAGAGTTAAAGTGTAATCATGTTGGCCCTACTGTGGACGTGCAGGTTCTTCTAAATCATAATATGTAAGTAGTCTTACATACTACTGTATTGTAATTACATTACCACTTGTACTGTTTAACCACTTTAATCAATTAAAGGGCATATACTTTAGCCTAAATGGCATTTTCTTGGTTGTTTTCAAAAATCCGAACAAATTGATAATCCGAACCCCCCTCGGTCCCAATTAGTTCGGATTTTCACTAGTTATATTACTCAGGGTTTCCTTTATTGTTTCTATATTATATTGTAAGCGGGTTATTTTTGTTTTGTTTTTTAAAAATATTATGTTCATTTGTAAGAATTCAATTACAACTTTTGTAAATCAGAAGCAATAAAAAAACAATCAATTATCATCAATCATACCTTGTGCCTGGGGAGGTACAGCGACTCCTAGAAGGAAATGGCTGACCATGCCTCGTTTTCTTCCTTCACCATAGTAACCGCCGATGATTAACAAGTCCAGTTCTACCATAGCTCCTGGAGTGTACTGAAACGTTAAGATATTTTTTAACATATTTTTGTATATCATAACTTTTATCCCTAATGTAGAAGATGGTTTTTATCAGTTGAAATGATGAAGTTGAGAGTGAAAGTAATGGAAAATTGGAATACGCGAAGATATAACAGTAAGCCAAAGACAAACTTAAATGTATTTAGTAACATATAGTAGGTATGATCTTTTAGGCTTTATGTGACAGGTACCCCTTAACTCATAAATATTTATAAGTAATAAGTAAAGATATTAAATATTAAAGGGTCCACTATCAGCGGACATAGTATAGGCTGGCTAAAGGTACATTGCTGAGAAGACGATTCCTAGTTAACTAAGGGAGGGGGACGATAGAGAAAAGCATCGAGAGATGCATCAGTTAGTCTGGAAGTGAACGCGTCCGCGATTAGACTCAATATTAAATGGGGGATTGATCTTGCTTTGGCCTCATGGCGTAATACTTAGTTTTAGGGAACCAACAGAGTAGTCGCTGTACTAAATGGTTTAATAAACGTTCGAAATCGATCATGAGTTTACCGTTTCTTTAACGAACCTTCTCGCCATCCACCATCCTGACAACGCCCGTACGTCCGTGCGAGGACAGAAAGGTACAGCCCGACCAGGGAAAACGCCGCTTCAGGATTCGGACACAGGAGAGCCGAACCCAACGAGGCGGGGCCCGTTACATTTACTTGAAATTGCATGCTTAAAAAGTTAAAATTTTTGTATCCATTTAAAGTAAAAACAGTAATGAATATGTTTTTCACTTCACACTTCAGTTCTTATTGAAAACATTTTAGCGAAATCACTAATTCCTTAACTATCCTAATTTCCTAACCTGGCCCCAGCAGACTTTTTCTTAATCTTAAAATTTTAATCGACCTTAAAAGGACAGAGTAGGAGATAAAAGAAAATTAGATTTTCCGAGTTGTGACATAAATGAAAAAACAGTTATAAAATCACGTAGTTCGCACAATCTATTGTTGTATATTTTATGATGTACAATGCTTCCTAAATTGTAAGCTTCAAGAACAAACTGTCTCGTGAAGTCACAACATTGCTTAGTATTGCACAACATTGTGTTTTGACGCTTTTTAATTTATTTGATAATTTTGGAGAAGCTTATTGTTTGTTACTTATTATTCATAAATTAATTAATTTAAAAGATTTTAAATGTTTTCTTGGGCTTAATTTTCCACAACATGAGTACTAGTAAGTATGAGCTTAATTTGGAAACTAAGACATTAAATATTTGGATTAACCCTCTAACTGTCAGACCACTCAAATTGAGTGGTCTCAACGCCCTGCCATAGTGAATTGTGTAGTCTGTGACAATTCAACTTGACTTAAATATTACACCCACTAAAAATCATCCAATCGCAAAAAATCAAAAACCGTTGGAGAGGAAATGATCTAAACTTTAATTTTTGCATTTACAAGTTTTTTCTAAAACGTATATTTACATATGTAATCATCGTTGCAGTTTTTGAGTTTTCTAAAAGCCAATGTCGTGCGAATTTTGATGCGCCGAAACTACCTTTAATTCCCGTTTCTATGTCCCTTACTACTGTAACGGTACATTTTTACCGGTGATTTTTTTTTAAACAAAGGCCAAGTACAAGGGAAACCGAAATTCCCCGGCCTATACGTTTGATGCAAGAGTCTAAGAAATTTCCCTGCGGTGCGGGAGAAAGGGAAATCCCCACTCTTAGCGCATGCGCAGACGACTTACCAAGCTAAGGAGGTCACTGCAACGAGAATACAGGTCTGTCTCTCACCGACTCTTGAACAGGTAAGACCTTCTCTAGGCTAAGCACACGGTGCGATAAACCTTATAATAATTTACTATTCTAAACACTTAGAATATTGTTCATTGCGTTACACTACTTGCTACTGCTTGCCGATACTTGCACGCTTTGGCATGATTGTGTAGTTAGACCTAGTTATTATTACAGTACTAACTATTTATATGGCACGGCCTCTATTGGTATATATTTTAGGGTTTACGAAATAGATTATTAGTAATTAAATATTTTAAAATAAAATACTTTGAATTAAAAATAGTTTAGATAAATAACCTAAATATTTTTCTAAACCGACGCTAAACTTAGCCTACCTTGAACTGCATTCGAAAGACGGTTCGTAGGCCTAAACTAAATATTTCTATAGATCGATTCGAAACCTAGCTTACCTTGAACTGAATTCGAAAGACG
>JAGFPH010006338.1:42962-70735 GCA_018207615.1 Philaenus spumarius
CGAAACCTAGCTTACCTTGAACTGAATTCGAAAGACGGTTCGTAAGCTTGCATCGAACGAGCTATTTAAATATTTTTCTAATCCGACACTAAATTCGGCCTACCTTGAGCTGCATTTGAAAGACGGTTCGGAGGCCTAAACTAAATAGTTGTAAGTAGATATTTCTAAAAATTAAATAGTTTTCTGTCAAGCCGAACCATAGATATTCTATTATTTCCTATCCGACACGGTAAGCTCAACCCTCACCAGCTACGACGTTTTGGGAAAACAACACCAAAAAAGGCGATGATGAAAATAAGTCTGTATTAGTCCTTGTCGACTAAATACAACTAACTGAGCCTTACACCAACCAACACCTACACACGCACTCTCTGCACAACTACCATACAACCATCTACTTAGACACCGTTATTAAATCACTTAGACCCCTGGAACGATCCCAGCTAAGCTGCAACTATTCTGGCACCGTTATCGAATAACTTTTTACTGGCTGTATCCCCAAGAATCGAATTATTGTATCGATTACCGGATTAATCATCACACTACAGCCCGCCCGGTATTTTTTTCTGAGTTATATCTGCATACTGAAGGATTCATCACACTTTTAACTATCTGAAACTGCCGTCCAATCAAAAATCGGACAAATAGTTCTAAAGTTGTGGGGCGTTTTGTAGACCCTTGCAATTTTTCAGATTTCAACCAATAAAACTGCACATTTTGTGTTCAAGATATCTCTTATAATTCGAATTATTTCAATAGACTTTTTTATATCTATTTATAGACCAAAGTTCAATCTTTCGTTTGGTGTAGAGCAAACTATATTTGACTGGTTGGATGTTATTCAAACAGCAGTTGAAAGTTCATGTTTGCACAGAATTCATACTACCGCTTGAGTTTGCAAAGCAAGGCTGTTTCCATTGTCTTCAACGGTCATATTTAGAATTTCCTTTGTCCGCACGAGGTTTCATTTGTTTCAACTCACTTTTGTAATTCAATTGATTCTAAGTAAAACACTTTTATGATATGGTAATATACAAGAATACAGTTCAATTCTTCGATTTATTCTCTACACTTTGTTATAATAATATTTTGTTTTTGGGCAAAGCATATATTAGTAAATTACGTTTCAATCTAGCCTAATTTTGTTAGCAATCGTGTATGTGGAACATAAAAACTGGTGTTTCAAAATAAGAAATTTGAAATACATAAATGTTTTTACACAGTTCTATGTAGAACTAAATTACGAAACTTTTTTACATTTACGAAAAAATTACAAAAAATGTTTACTACTTGTTATGTAGGCCTAAAGTTGAACGTTTTCCTTTCGTTACTGAACATTTTTTGCTTCTTGAGCTAATAACTTTTACAATTTTACATCAATACATTTTTTATTACATATATGGATTTTTAAACCTTTCTCTACAAAAAATGTACAGAACACTTTTGGATTGGTATACAATTACTATATTTGGCGAATTTTTCAAAATATGCTTGCACACGCACCAAATTGATTTGGCGTTGCAAAACATTAACATTGACAGTTGTAGGGTTAAACTTATTAACAATTATTTTGCTCCATAATGCGACTTCATTTGTCTTGTTACTAAGATGTGTTTCGCAGTCTGAACACCATCTTCAGTTTATCCCTCTGTAAAAACATTCTTGTAAACATATAAAACACTACACACACACACATACACTTATTTACAACGCTCACGTATGCACTGTTGCAACTACTGACTGTCGTGTTGAGGCTAGGACTACAGATTATTTGGTTGGGCTTATCAGTCTATTGTATCTCAAAGCTGTCTCATACTGAGGACTGGAAAGATAATTTGTTATTTAGTATGTTGTCTGGTGATTGTTTAAATGCTTTGTAAGTCTGATATTCCTCAATTGCATTCTTCCCATTTTTTGTCCCATTTTTCTAATGTGGAGTGGTGTTATGTTGGTTTCGAAACCCATGTTTGAGTGATTGTTGTCAATTAAATGTTGTGCATTGCTCGACCTACAAGTTATTTTTGGGCAAATGTTCTTTGAAGCGCTCCATGAAAGTTCTGCCCGTTTGTCCATTGCAGAAGCAATCAAAGTTGTCGCTAATCTGTAAGCCTAGCCTCACCGCAACAGTCAGTAGTTTGCGAACCATGCAACAGTGGGCACGTGACTCAGCGTTATAAATAAGTGTAGACACACAACCTTTACAGAGGGTAATAAAGCCTGAAGATGGAGTTCCGACTGTGAAATACGTCTTAGTAACAAGACAAATGAAGTCACAGACGGAGTCAAATAAGGTAAATTTTTTAATACATATTAATGTTTATTCAATAATGACTTGGACACCAAACAATAAACATTAAATTATTTAATGAAATGAATAATAGTGACCATGTGAGATTACAACACTTGCATGTCAACTCAGTTTTACATGTGAAACTTTGTGTTGGCTCAGAGTCATCTACTTCTTTAGCAGTGTTTGAACTTCTTTGGAATGAAAAATGATACATCGCTAGATGGCGCAGCCGAGGATGTATCGTTGAATCTCTTTTGCCTTTATTAATATGTTATGTTGCGTGTAAAATGTTTTCCCGCCATGGTTACTATAGTTGGTTAAATGGTTAATTCGGTAAGCTGCATACAGGAAGAGTTGAAAAGTTGTTATTATTATTTTGGTAAACCATTCGAAAAGACAATACAAAACCGATTGTGTGTCAAACTTGGACTTCCCTGGTTTATTTCAATTGATTTTGTGTAACAACTGATTGTAGTCTACAGTATTTAGCCAAGACTTTTTCAAACTAAGTTAACCCTAGACCTGCCCTGCTTATAGCTCAAATTGGCAAGCCGGTTTTTAGTATTTTGCAAGCGTAATTTAAAAAATTCGCCAAAAATAGTAAATTTATCCCAATCCAAAAGTGTTCTGTACCTTTTTTGTAGAGAAAGGTTCAAAGAATTCATATATGCAATTAGTTTTTGTAATTTTTTCGTAAGCGTAAAAAAGTTTCGTAATTTAGTTCTAAATAGAACTGTATAAAAACATTTATCAATTTCAAATTTCTTATTTTGAAAACACCAGTTTTTATGTTCCAAATGCATGACTGCTAACAAAACTATGCCTAGTTTGAAACGTAATTTACTAATATATGCTTTGCCCAAAAATGAAATATTATTATAACAAAGTGTAGAGGATAAATCAAAGAAAATAACGGTATACTTATGTTTCCTTAGTTCACGAAAGTGTTTGAGATATCTTTATTTGAATAACAAAATGACATCAATGTAATGAAAAGTCGCCAGTCGATATTACTACAAGCAGGAAGGGACATTTGAATTACGTGGGAGCGACAAGCGCAAGCCGGTCTCACCAGACTATCCTAATTATGTACTTTCCACTGCTGTCTAGACAAACAAAAAACGGTTATTTCTAGTTTACTTCCCACCGTTAGAAAGATCGAACGATTCTCTACAAAATGGTATCACGAAATCTGTAAAAACATATGGAACTGTAGGCGTTATCTCGGTTGACAAATGTGCCTTTTTCATTGGTTGAAAAATGTTCAATCATAAGGGTTTTCAGAAATCTTTGTTTTAAATCGTGTAAAATAGTGACATCTGATTAGAAGGCACTATTAGAAAGATAAAATCTTGAAGAATCCAATAGTATCTTTATAATCTCGATAGAAATACTTCTGTAGATGGTGTTGCCCATTGAAGAAGTGGGAAATAACAGTACAATTGTATGCAAATTGACGTGTGAAACAGCTGTAACTTGATCTGCACATTTTAAAACGATGATTACATAGGTAAATATACGTTTTACGAAAAAGTTTTAAATACAAAAATTAAAGTTTAATTGATTTCCTTTCCACCAGTGCCGGTTTTATTACGATTGGAAGACTTTAAGTGTATTAAATAATCGAATATGCAAATTCTCGCATAGGTTCGAAATGGTTGCATCTTGCGCCTGAGAGAACGTCAATTTGGGCAGTCAGCCACGGGGAGGGTTAACTAACGTAAAATTGTTTGAGTTTTAAGTAAACGAACCTCTGGTTTAATTTTAATCCAACCTTCTTTGCGGGCGTTGGGTTTGTAGATAGACATTGGATCCTTCACTATGATACCTTCTTCTCGGTTATCTATAGCATTGTTTAATGCAGCCAGGACATCGTCTCTGTAAAGACATTACTTTAAATAATTAACAAATTAATATATTTATTATAAATTATTACTTTCATAAACTTAATTTAATACAAACAAAGATACAACCCACTACCCCAAAGTTTTAAAAAATAACTAAGTAGAAATAGGCCAAAATTAGGTATCTCAACCAGCTAAAGGCCGTAGAAAAAAGGCCTAAGTCAATTACATCTGCAAACGGATACAATAGGTTAAATTCAAGTCAACATGTTACATTTACCAATATATACTAAGTAAATTGAACCATAACAGAATGTGGTTATCCAAACGTAGAATTTAAGAGATCTGAAATGACACTTCTTATTACAGTCAGGGATGTTTAATGGGGGGGGGGGGGGGGGGCATCACCCCCCAATAATTTCAAAATCCAAAAAGTTGGGAAATTGGAGATTTTAAATAAAAAGTTGGGATTTTGATATTGGTATCAAATTGCAGGCAAAAACAACACAAAAACTCCAACTTTGGGTTTGGGTTTCGAAAGCTTTTGGGTCTGCTATAGTGGCAGCCATCTTGGATTACTATCCCGTAAGAGCAATGTTAAATTTAAAACCGTTTATTTAGTATTATAAAATTGTTTGCAAGATCTCATTTTAACCACAATCACAATACGCATTCGTTTTGCGTTTTAAAATTTTTTTTTTAAATCACATTCATATGTTAAGTAATTGTCATTTTTTAAGTACCAAGTTTGAACTTTTTTCCTTACACAGTAAAAAAGTAATAATTAAAAGTGAATCACAAACCGGACCTGCCATTTTATAAAGAACTAGGGGAAACCCCTACGTGCTCCGCACACCAACTCCGTCGGAACCTTCTACACATATAATCATGTTATGTTTTCTTTATAATAAAGATGTAGGATTAATAATAAGCCCAAAGCTAAGATGGTAAATAATTTTAAATGTTCAAATCAAATAATTTTGTATATTTTATAACAGCAATTATAATAAAGGTTAAAATAAAAAGCAAGGCTCAGGTCTACACTTTAATAAAAACTAAAAACTTAACATAAAAGTTATACAAACAAAAGAAATACGAATAGTTGATACAAAGAGTAAAATCAGGTATTAATGAAAATATTAGAGCAAACAGCTGTTTTATCTGTTATTTTATTCAATTGGTTGCTATGATAATTCATCAGTCTAGAATAACCTAAGAATTTTTTCAGATTAAATTTACAAATATTGAAATAAAAAATGTTTTTATGAAAATGAATTATAGCCTATGTTACTCAGGGATAGTGTAGCTTTTTATTAGTAAAAATTTGTTTTCAATCGGTTCAATAGTTCTAGAGATTACCCCCTACATACAAACAAACAAATTTTAACTCTTTATAATATTAGTATAGATATTCAGTTTTTTTCACCACTTAATTATAAAAGATGGGTTTATAAAATGTTTTTAATGAATCAATGTCAAAGCGCTCAGCTGCAAGAAACTGCACTGTTTACATAGGGCTATAGGGTGAATCACAGGAGTCGCCGGTTGCTTTCCCTTTTACTGGAGCAGGGCTTTAATTACTAATATTCACAAATAACACACAAGTTATAATTTCCAAGCCAAAAATGATGGGCAAATCAAAATATTTCTGCACAAAATAAATGCATTGCTTCTTTTAAATGATGTTCTGGGAAATTTAGTTCCAACCCTTGATATTGTGGGTCACTGACTGACCATGCCTTGCACTACGCCAGACTAGTATTGCCAGATTGCGATTTTTTTCCCCAAAATGAGGAAATATGGAGGGGGGGGGGAAATCATAGTGTGATGAAAATGTTGAAAACTTTTGTATGACTCTTAAAGTACTCAATACAGCATGTGCAGTGTTAAAAACCCTAGAGCCTACAGGGTCTCATCTCCACTGAAATTTATTCCATAAAACATAACGTTGGAACCCCCAGCACAGAAGTTGGGAAAAATGGTCAAAATTGTTGGGAAATTTTAGATTTTGCCCTGGCTGCCAGTTTTAGCATTGAGTTAGGTTAACAATTAAGAAGTAACACTTCACTTACCCTGTGTTGGCCTCTTTGCGAGGGGTGTGCATTATAATGCCTTCTAAAGGTGAAAAAATATCTTCTAAAATGGTCAAACGTTCATTCAACGGTTTATTGGTCAGCACTCTTCCATTGAAGTACAACACATCAAACACACACAAACATGGCTGGTGTACGTTGCCCACGCGTAACGACTTCACATCAATGTTCATACCTGTAACAGATATTATTTACTAACTAAGTAACATACTTGCCTCATAAATATAGTTCTTACGAATTTAGAAATTTACTTTCATGTTTGATCGTTTAACTGTCTATGTATGTTGAGTTAGTTTTACGTTGTTGTACTGATACAATATTACAAAGAGGAAAAGGTTGTATTTTTTATTAAATACGATTTAACTTAAAAACTATGTTGAAACTTTTATTAAAGTGTTAAACACTTCATGATTTTACAAAATGGTACTGATCAGTGGAAAAAGTTTAAACAGTTTTAAGAAAAACTCGTGTTTGGGTTCATTTTACGCCTTACCCTGGTAAATGGCTAAAGAAAGACAAACCACCGAGTGGTAGAAATGTGGACATAGGCGGAAAAGAGAAACACAACCTTGTTATAAAATATTTATTTTCCAGGGATACCAAACTTAAGCCTCCGAAAAGCACAGTAAAATATTTTGTTTGAGTTAGGAACCCTTAATATAGAAACCTTCATTAAAATGTTTAATGTCAAATACTAAAAACATAGAGGGTCACTTTGTAGGGGCAGGACAAAATAGCGAGGGTTTAAATGTCTCTGATAAACGTAAATACATAAAATGATTCTAGATCACATCGACAGTTCATGTTGAAGTCGCCCTGACAGTGGACGTATTATAAACAACCAAGCTAATTTATGTGCATTTTAACGATCCAGTAATCTATACAAATAAATAAAATTGAAGAGTATAATTTTTTAAAGTCTGCCTTCAGTTTTGTGTTAATTTATTTCACTCATTAAATCCTTTACAAAGGGTAGACATTTAAGATTGTTTTAAACTGTTGTTAGACAATTACATTGTCAAACAAAAAAACTAAAAATTGTTGAAATATATGTTAACAAAAGTAATTGTAGTTCTAAACAATCTCAATGTGCAGATGAAAAAATCTTAATATTGTTTAAGCTCAATAACAATCAAACCTCTTATTATTTGAACAATCAAACCACTTATTATTTCAACAATCAAACCACTTATTATTTCAATGTTAACAATTAAAAACACTTATATAATTTAACAACAAGTAGTAAAACCACGTAAATCATGTTAAAATAAGAAAAAAACAAAATTTACATTTTTTAACGCTTAAATAAGTACATATATAATAACATAATATTTATGTAAAAAGTATTAAATTCTAAAGAAAATATGTTGGAAAATTGTTTTTTGTCTCCTATAAAATTTGTGTTGTCTGAGATACGAGGTCTTTATTCTAGGCCTACGATAAACAATAACAACAAACAAAATTATGTACAAAGCAACAAAAATAAAATATATAACTTAAATAGCACAGTTTATAAAAATACGAATGAATATTAGAATAACAAAAATAAACAAGAAATTCAAAAGCTCAAGAAGTTTAAGAAACTACGTTAGAAGCATGCACTATATTCTACAAATAGAGAAATCACAATGAGATCGATTGAAGGGTGGAATCACAAATTGAAGGTCAATCACAGTACGCATTATCATGGCAAGGTACAGTAGGAATACTGAACCGTAATGAAGCACGAAACATGTTGTAGTTTATATTATTGTCGTAAGATGTCAACAATCAACGCCATAAGCCAAGAAAACATTTCGAAGGGG
The DNA here is from genome assembly GCA_018207615.1 of Philaenus spumarius. Lineage (NCBI taxonomy): Eukaryota > Metazoa > Arthropoda > Insecta > Hemiptera > Aphrophoridae > Philaenus > Philaenus spumarius. Next base: position 50,995 of record JAGFPH010006338.1, read on the forward strand.
GGGGGTGTCAGGTCAGGACCGGGGATTTGTATTTAAACCCTTTTAACAGGTTCACTGCTAAGGACGCACATGTGAGCTTGACAGTGAACACTATAAGAAGCGGCCGACGCACAGTGCATTGCATGCCAACCCCTGTATTGGGAGTACTTTCAATACACAATGCATTGCCTGTTTTGTTAGAGTAAAGTATTTTTGTTGAACCTTCATAGTTTTCTTATTTTAGATAAGATCAAGCTCACAAGAGAGTAAGGCTGTAACCTACTGCATCCATGTGTATTGTACGTTGTAATTTAATCAAGCAAATCTAAATATCAGTATGCATGCAATGCACAATGATTTAAAATAATATGTTGCTTTATCCTCTGTTGTGTTGTCTATTTTATAATTTAATTTGCACTTTTTAAACCTAGTATTAATTTTTACTACTAAATTTTGGGATTTCCGGGGGGGGTTTGGCCCCCTAACCCCCCCTGGCTACGGCCTTGTCTTTAATTATCTAATTTAGTTTGTTCCAATGAATAGTAAAAGACGTCAGTACTACTTTGGGACTAGTGCTCAGCCAGGCTGTACTCTTCAATAGGTTATGCTTAGAAGCTGAGGTAGTAAACCAGTTCATCTAATAGTAACCACTCTTAGAAAGTGAGATGCAGGGATTGATACATCGTGGGAATTAAATCATTATTTTTGGCCTACAAAGCTCAAAAGGATTTGCTGTTAAAATACAATCATTGCCTGTCTTGGAACATATTATCAAAGAGTAAAATAATCACTTTATTAACCTTTATTGCCAAAACTTTTATATCTCGTATTCCAAGGCATCATCTCTCCGTCAAATATACAGCTTTTAACCTGCGGCTTAAACTGTTTGATTAAATATGGCGACAGAGAACCCGTCACCGAAGTTCCACCAAACTGTTCCGTAAAATCGAAACCATTTCTGAAAAGAAAAACAAAATATATACAGTACATTATTTGAAACATAAATACTATCAATAATTAATGTAATAGAACTATACATTTTTTAAATACTTATTCACCATAGACATTAAATATCTTAGATTTTGGGGGCTTTATTTTCCACCAATAATTAGTATTACTAGTATCTCCTATAGTCGAAGGTGTAACTGTCAAAATATGTACAGTAAGACCTCGATAATCCGGCATGCTCAGGGATCCAGTGATGCCGGATTATCGAATATGCCGGATTATCAGTTGCCATTAAAAATATGAATTTGAAATTTCGAAAATATGCCGCCATTTTCCAATATGGCGGCCAACTTTCGAATTTCTTATGGAAACCCCTATTTTTTATGACGGATTTGGATTTTACATGCAATTTTAAGACGTTTTTATTCTTGGTATTTTTTGGATAAACTTAACCGTTTAGCCGCTAGGAGCGCTGAAAGTTTCAGAAATTCTTATTTCAAAAATTATTAAAGATGCTTATTTTCAGTTTGCAAACAATAAAATTTAACTCAAAGTGCAATATGTTTTACAATGGAATGTTAAAAAGCTGTTGCAATTTCATAAATACTTTATTTAATACAAAAAACCTACTTAAATTACTGTTAAAAAATCGCTAATGCAACCACTGTGTATTGTGTAAGATGTATTTACGTGCGCACGCTTGTATTTATGAAGATGGAGGACAATTTGAAAACCTGCTTTAAGTAATAATTAATTAATTTAAATTAATTACTTTTTTGTTTTAAGTTAAAAGCTATTCTGTTAAAAGTACCTAAATAGCTAACATGAGAACTGTACTATTTTTACAGATTTCTTCTCCTACATCGTAAAGCGTGCATAGTACTGTAAGAAACTTCTTTGTATCTTAGCAACAAAATGTTTTGGGACACAAAAAGGCAGTCAAGAGGTTTTCAAAGTGTCCTCCATCATCATAAATACAAGCGTGAGCACATAAATACATCTTCTACACAATACACAGTGGTTGCATTAGCGATTTTTTAACAGTAATTTAAGTAGGTTTTTTGTTTAAAATAACGTATTTATGAAATTGCAACAGCTTTTTAACATTTCATTGTAAAACATATTGCACTTTCAGTTAAATTTTATTGTTTGCAAATTGAAAATAAGCCTCTATAATAACATTGTTGAAATAAGAGTTTCTGAAACTTTCAGCGCTCCTAGCGGCCAAACAGTTAAGTTTATAAAAAAAACACCAAGAATAAAAAAGTCTTAAAATTGCATGTAAAATCCAAATCTGTCATAAAAAATAGGGGTTTCCATAAGAAATTCGAAAGTTGGCCGCCATATTGGAAAATGGCGGCATATTTTCAAAATTTCAAATTAATATTTTTAATGGCAACTAAAAAGTAGGTGAAGTCCCCCATTTAAAGTTTCCTGTAAATCTTGTCGCTTCTGATATACCAATGGTGGCACACTTAAAATAGTCACCCTGTATACTTATATATATTATTATTATTGGGTTGTTTAAGAGCTGTCACAACACACAAACAAAAACATTACAATACATAAAATAAAAACTGAACTAAAAGGTAGGGACGGCTCCATTCCCCTTTGTTGTTGGCTTCCGTTAGTCAGTACGTGGTGGGGGTTTGCTTTTTTTACTCCACCCGTCCCAAAATTCCCCCCCCCCCCCCAAACCCCTTTCACATCCAAACCGTGCAAAGCAGTTTTAACTATTTACAAGAAATTCAATGTATGTTTTATCGAAGACTTCAATTTGTACAAATAATCTTCATTAAGTGGAATATGTTCAACAAAATACAGTCAGCTACGAAAGTGTTAAACGGTCTCTTTAACCGGGAACGTTTATAAAGGACGACGAGAGCACCTTGTTTTGAATCGGTTCGATTTTTAGGAGAAATGTTGATTGAAACGTTTGTTTTGGACAAGTTTATTGAGCAGTAGATTTTTACACACTGTTTTTGACAGGTGCGGAGCCAACAGACAGTGTAGACCAGGTAAATCACTCAATAATTACAAAAACTGCCATTTTTAATGAGTGTCAATTTTCAAGATGATAGATGCCGAGATATCGAGTCTGCCGGACTATCGAGGTCTTACTGTATTACATTATTTGTTTGTAATAACAGCATACGTATTGTAACTTCGATTTATAAATAAATAGAGGTACAATGAAATAATTTAAGTAATTAATTATACAAATTAAGTACATAGGAGTATTATTTCGGGCTTCAATGTTTATAAGTCTTTTTGCCGGCTTGCTAACGGTTATAAACTACAGTAGTTGTAACACAATTTCTTTATAAAGTCAATAGCCTACATAACAAATTAACAAAATTCTTAATTACTAACAACAATTATTTCTTTACTTAGCCTAATGAAGTGTAATTGATTCGTATGTGATGATTGAATGATGATTACAATTTTGAATTAAAATTAAAATTGTCTACTTAAATAAGATTGTCCTTTGATAAATTTTTAGACTGAGGAAGTTAATGATGTTATTTGTGGGTAATTTTGAAGAGGTATAAATTTTATAATAGAAGGTCTGCAGGTCTGATGTGTTGTGATGACTAATTTTTAGTTGACTCACCCAAATGGCTTGGTGGATATTATAATTTGATATTCTATTTATTTATTTTTTAATACTGTACTTGATATTATTTATTTTTGCTTCCCAATCTAGCAGATTTATGTTGTGTGTTTTAAATTGTCTGCCATAAAATACATAATCAACTGTTCTCTAACAAAGCTAGTAACAAACGCCCTACAATTAACCACCTTCTTCTTCCTCTCTACTCCAACTATGCTTCCTCTTCTTCCTCCTCAACGTTATTATTTCTTCTTTCCTTCTACATTATGTTGTTCTATACTCAAGCCTATATGGTTTTTACAAACATGATGAAATCTTATTACTAATGTTTTTGAAATGTTATATGAATATAATGGGCTATGTGTGTTTTTTTTTCCTGATTTTATGAGTATCAGGGACTGATGACTAATGAGATGATCCCTGATATGATGTACCAACTGCTTATGAATAAACACAAATTTTTAGTATCTTTACAGTACTCACCATATTTTCCTGTGTTGGTACAGGATGCCGGGTTGAACAAACCAATTAATAGACTACCATAACTTAACTATTATCTTTCATCCGATTGTTTTGACAGCTACACCATCCGATAAGGGAATTAAAAGGGCTACAAAAAAGGTGTCTTGAAATTGTTTGTTAAAATGTACGGTTTTTTTTTGGGTAATTCAGGTGTGAAATTTTCAAACAGCAGCCATTTTAAAACGTATGATTGGATAATGATCGCTCTTTTTTCTTAAAATATATCATCGTTAGGTTAAACTTCATGCCAAGTTTGAACTCAATCGGCCAAACCGTTCTGCAGATTTGAATTATTTTGTAAAAGAAACAAAATGGCGGATATAACGAAATGTTTTTGGAGAAAATGTTATTCTTGATTTTCTCTTTATTTTGACCCACAGAACCGATACACAAAGTTTGGCACTTTACTTACAGGACATTTTGTATAACAGGAAAGTGTACCATATTAAAGATATAAATTGAAACATTCCAACGTTACGAATTAAGATGAAGAGATATGGCAATAAGTAAAAGCTAATTGAATTTGAACGGTTCATGAAACCGTACAAATCACGTGGATCAGCTTTTTCCCCATCCCACAACTAGACAAAATTCAACTTTTTATTAAGTAGGAACGCTGTATTCCTACAAGACGTACTTTTTATGCTTTGTGAGTGATGGTTAGGTTGGTGAGTATATGAGTGATTTGTGCTTGTTTGGCGTAAGAAATTTATTTGAACGAATGTATTTTTATCGCAAGGTAACTCTTTATATCTCGTGAATACCCCTGCGAAAACACTACACCTTTCAAACCGTTTTGCAGAAAATTGCCTTACAAAATAAGATTCTTTTATTGAAGAGTTCACCGATTTCAAGATATTTACAAAAAACTGTTTTCTCAACCTGTGCCCCTGTAATTGTACAGTTCATGAGGAACCCACACTCCTAATACCAATTCCCATGCAAAAATTCATTCACACTGTAGCAAACTGGTTTTCTCTTTTACGTCTAATATTCATAAACCAAGGTAGTTTTTTGAAATGTAATGCCATTTTATTTTTCATCATAGAACGGTTGTGATCGGGCCAGTGGGATCCAGGTACATGTGATGGCGCTATAAGGCTGTGACGGTTAAACTATAGGTTCTGTTACATTATGGAATCAAACATCAATTACCAACCTGGATATATATTTAAAGTTTCCCTCAGAGTAGTGCAGCTGACTGCGTTCTCCGTCAAGTTTGGTTTCTACGTAACGTTTTCCCGGATGTTTCACAAAATGCTGTTCTATATTCTGTACGTCACAGCGCTCGGCCAACATGGGTCTGAATGGTTCAAACAGAGTAATTTCTATTTCATGAAGTCTGACGTTTGGGTCTTTCAATTTATCACAAACCTGAGGAAATTAGATTACAGTATCAAAAAAAACTAATTGATCATAGAACAAAATATTATGCGACAAATAAATAAATCATCATTACAAGCACTACACCCAGCCAGGGTCTTGGCCACCTTCAACAAAGTTCACCTCAAAATGCGTACAACACATTCATAATTAGCATGCCTATCCTGAGCCAACATCCATCAGTTCTGAGCCCCCCCACATGGCCTGCACTCCATCCACATGACCTACATCCTCGTCCACTCCATCTCAGCTAAGGCCTGCCTTGCCTCCTTGAACCCTCTTACTAGGAGAATCTTTTTGGTTGGATCGGTTCCTTCTCGTCAAAAGCCATGTTTCTTGGTGTATTTACATTCATTGCCATAGTTACCAATTTGATAACGCTTTTTCGTTGCTTGTATTTTATATTTGTCATTGCAACCAATTAATAACACTTTTTTTCATTACACATTACATTTTCTATTTATTAACTCCTACCCGTGTTAAGGAACTTTGCTCCAAAAACAATATTTTAACTTTCCCTTGCATTTGTATTTAAGAAACTTTAATTTTCTTTAAGAGCAATCACAATAATATTTTAAACTAATCACCACCACAAATACCCTATCCGTCAAAAACTATTTCAATATCCCGTCCACAGACTTAAATTTTTTGAACGTGGAATTTACTACTCTGGTATAAAGTTGTTCAATACAATTCCGGAAAATATTTAAAACATAGGTTCTATCTACAGTTTCAAGAGCTAGAAAATGCTCTGCGGAAGAATATCTTTCCAGAGGTACCTGAGCCCAATCTGCAGGTGTCGGTAAGGGCTTATTTGTTTTAAAATACATTAACTAACTGTAGTTTTCATCAAATTTGTATGTAAATTTATATGTAATTTTGTGTATATGTACGTTTTATTGTTGGTACCTGTTTTTTGAATCTCGGCAAGAACAAACATTTTTTCAAACAGATGGAATAAAGCTTCTCACAAAATGCATGGCGAAACGTGTGACGGTAAAATCCGATTCACCCCCAGCAACAAGTTAACTATATTACTCTGCTAAATACAAATGTATACAAATTTTTTGGACCTAGTGCGCCTATAGAAGTTTACACTTCAAAAATATAAAATACATGTTATACAAAAACAGTTATTAGAACCAAGTTTACACCAAAAACCTTGTTCAACCTAAACAAGTTTTGAAATTGAATTACACATTTAAATACTTAAATAAATTACAAATGTAATAAACGGTATCAGTTAACTGACACAAACTTTCTCCCAACTTACTGTAATCAAAATAATATTGTTTTTAATCATTTTATTTTTTACTACTTTTTAGAACAAAACAAAAAAATAATATTCTACCTACGTCAATCGTATAAAAAAATTATTGTCCCAGGCGGGATTCGATTGCGCGACCTTTGAATTACTGGCCATGCTCGCTACCGTGGTGCTACCCTGTGCGGCCGCTGCCGCGATGCTAGATTGACAACACAAACTTGTTTATTTTTAAACATTTCCCCATAATTATAAAACGCCGAAGTTTTGATAAAAGCGGGTGGTGTCATTTTGTTTGGCATCTTAAGCACTATAAATACTGAAAATTTGGTCAAAATCGTTAGAGCCGTTTTTGAGAAACTTGCATTTTTGTCGTTTTTTATGGGTTTTTAGGGGTAAATTACCCTTAAAAATTAAAAATTCCAAAAAATGAAAAAAACGCCTGGAGATATTAGGGTTTAGTACCTACATACCAAATTTCATGAAAATCGGACCAATAGTGTCCTCTCTGGTCGTGTATACATACAGACAGACTGACAGACAGACACCACTCTAAAAACACTTTTTTGGGTTCAGGGAGCACCAAAACAAAAAATTCCACTAAAAATATTTTTGGGTTCAGGGAGCACCAACACAGATAATTGCACTAAACAATTTTTTGGGGTTCTGAGAGCACCAAAACAGATAATTCAACTGAAAATTCAAATTCGAACATTTTTACGAAAACAATACTTTCTCCATATACTACGTATAGGGTGGAGAAAGTAAAAATCATAAACCAAGACCAGGATTTGAAACCAGAATCTTTATCTCTCTGTGCTAATGTTGTGACCACTAAGCTATCCTGATCACACCAGATATTGATCAATATTAACTCACTTATATAGTTTGCTGTGCATGTTAGTGAACTACAATTACCTCCTTGCAATTAACATTGAAATCAATCTTAACAATTTATAATAATGTTTCAAACACAGTGGACTTTAACACTTACCTTGATCAGACTGTTGGAGACATCATACAATTCCTTGGCATCAGGATGGAACACATTCAGTATTTTAATATGACCCACGCCTAATTTCATGTCTTTCAGCACAAACCGAATAAACCATTTCTGTTCCATGGCAGACATGCGTTGCACAATCGCAGTAAATTCATTTTTAACTTCACCTATAAATTTCAATATTGTTTAAGTACACTAAAAATACTGGAATATCTATAGATGTCTCTTCCAAAACATTCAGCGATGCATAATAACGTCTAGGCCCTAAGTATTTCATTGGTGTTGCAAATAAACCGAGAGTCAAAGACCAGGCTTACTTACCTCCCCCAGGCTTACAATTTTTGAAATCCGTATAAGACTGATCATGTAGAGTAGAGCAAAGTCGGGGTCTGATTTTGTAGAGTCACGGCCTGTATTTATAACTCTCATGATTGTACTAACAAATTTGAATAATAGAAAAATCAAGTAGCCCGCATGAAAACATCAACCTCATAAATCTCATTTTAACTAGTTATTAGGAATATGTTTCCCTTGATATTGTTTTTTATTGACATTTATATTTTCAAGAATAATTTGTATTAATGTGAATTGTGGAACATTAATACTAAAGTGTATAAACATTAATACAACAATGTAAATAGTTGTTTTGTTTACATTTATTTTGACGGAGTAGCTGTTTTTTTTAGGAAAGTAAATGATTGAATATTGTACATCAATAACTGAATAATAATATAAAAACTTTGGGAAAAATCTTTAAATTCAAAATTTGTTATCAAAATGAATTAAGGATTGAGAAAAATAAACACACTAAGTTTAGTTTACACAGAGAATTATTGGTGCTGCACTATCTATCATGACCTAAATTCTGATGTATAGTACTGTAGTAATTATTATTTGAAGAGTATAATATCATTTTATTTGGGAGAATATATAATTTTCTTTCAGGAAACAATTTTAACAATTTGTTAGAATTGAAATACCACAGCAATACATGTTAGAATAAAACTAATGTAATGTTAGTTTTTTGTAGTTTAAACTTCATAATGGAGTTTACTTAAACATGAGGTACGTTACTGAAATGAAGAAATTTGGATCTTGAATTAAACACCGAGACAAGGATATTCAAAATTCAATATGATAGTGAATAGGAGGCGATATAGTTAGGTCAGATATTAGTGCGGCAAGCCTCCCATGCTATCAGCTAAACTGTAAGCGGACAATAATCACCCCTCACATTGGGGTGAATATAAACAAGCATTTAAAAACTCATCTTTTGCCTTACTACCATGTGTGGGGTGATTGGGAACAATCTGAATTATTAAATATAGGTTTAAGGTATAAAAAAGGTATGTAATTGTGAAAAAGTAAGAAAAATGCTGAAACTTCCTCCAAAAGAAAGTTTTTGAAGGAAAAAAAATGATGAACCTTGAGATTTTAAGATGTTAAGATTTTACATGAATCTTAACCTTGAGTGACAACGCAGGGTTGCCAACATATCAGAACAATATTTCCCTACTAGTTTGTTTGAAGGGTAACCTGGAAATACCAAAATATCCCCTCTTTATCGCTTTGGTAGTACTATTATGCATTTGAATATTTTTCGAAGTTTTGTTTCTATACACCCCATTTTACGGTACCTATTTAATTTATTTCATTTCTTTTCTTGTTTCATAATACCACAAATAAACATATTGTTTGTTAAAAGGACTAATGAATAAATAATAATATCAACTTACTAGAATTATTCTCGGCATTTTTAAGAGCTATGTTATTGAGATGTGTGTTTACATCAGCCACAGTCAACTGCTTGCCAGCGGAACAGCGACTGCTCAGCACCGCGAAAGCAACTTCTGCAAAATCCCCAACACTGCTGCCATTGTTTTTAGGCGACCTAGAATCATTTAACATATTTGTTACAAAGGCCAGAAGTCGCACATTTGGAAGACTAGTGAGGACAGTTACAGGCAAGCGTTACTCGGCTTCCGCAAAATAACTCATATTAAGGATTTTCACAAATCGCATAGCTAATTTGTTGATAATTTTTAATATATTAAAAAAGTCCTGCAAAAAAACTTGCAGTGTTTAAAAATGAGACTTTCAAACAATGTACCTTTCAACAAAGAAAAAAAATAGTTCAACTTTCATTGGCCCCTTAATACAAGATGAAAAAGCATTTCTAACTTTTGATTCTTGGGCTAGGTATAGTCATCAAGATCTATGACTGTGAAATTTAATTCAGTAGCTTTAAAAATATATTAAAATTGTAATAAAGTAAGCCTTCCTCCAAGATTTTCAAGACACCTGTGTTGGTTCACTTCTGTTGGCAGTACCATGACTGCTTTCTTTCTTTTTTTTTCATAATCAAGTGACAAACACCGGCAATTGTATCCTAAATAATTTTTATTTTTGTTGCATGGAAAAAGTTAAAAAACAAGTTCCAAAATAATAACATATTATATAATGAATTTAACAGTTTAAGAGACATAACGTGGTACATGTGTTTAAGGCAGAACAACAGTTCGTTCTGACTAAACATTTAAGTCTAGTGATAACTACACAAAGAATATTTGGAGGTTATGTTTGTTTTTAAACATTATTAATAATCGTAACTAATGTAATTTTTTTTAAACAAAACTTATCGAATAACCATTTTTAACTTGACTTTTAGGTTATAATATCTTCTACTTGCCATTTAAAAGTGTAAAAATTACTAAAACAACTTAGCTAATTAATAATAATTATTGTAAACATTTTCTGAATTAATTTTCACCCATTTTATCTGGTGTAGAGGTTGAATAAAAAGTACAAAAAATATACAAAACAAAGAAATAAAAACAACACAACAAAACTAAAACCAGTACACAAAGCGAAAAATATGTCCATTTTTATTTCTTTAATTTCACGTTTTGCATTAAAGAATTATTGTAGAAATAATATTTAAGACATTCTGTGGTACTCAACTGTAAGTAGTATTGTATTTATTTGATACCTGCCTGCTGTTGCAATAGTCATATGTTTTGGTGTTTAAAACCATATGTGGTACTTCGTTTAAAATTGATTAGTGATTTACTACTATATTAGTGATTAAATTATTAAATTATTATTATTAGTAATTATTATCAATTATTATTATTATTGATTAGTGATTGGCCTATATTTTTATACTTAATAAAAGTTGCACAAACAATACACCCATTAATTTTGTATGTGCCTAGTTGAAGTAATAAAGAATATTATATTATTAGTTTTATCCTCCCTTTTATCAGACTTTTAACTTAAAAATATCATGGTGTTGAATAAAAGGGTGCTTTTATAAATACTGAAATTTTATAATGTAGAGCGGCCACAATTCCCTTTTTAAATATAAAATATAAGTTTGCAACACTGTGTGTCATCAGGTGATTGCAGTATATCTCTCATGTTAAATTGTACTAAAAAGGAATAAAGTTGTGTATTGGCTCTTACTACATACAGGAATGATGTAATGAATCTTCCTACAAGTTACAATTACATAATGCTTCAATCAGCTGATTATTGTTAAGTATTGAGATTGGAAACATTGTGTCTGTTAAATAAAAAATAAGCAAAAGCTATAACTTAAAACATATATGACAGATTTTAAGCTTTGGCTAAAATTTTTCAGCATTTGATAACTAGTCTTAGCTAAAGGTTATTCACCTCACTTTAACCAAGTGCTATGACTAAAAGCTTTGGCTTAATAGTGAAAGTTGATATATATGTAATATGTATCACTAAATATGTGTACTTAGTGTCATTGACCATAATTAACATCTGAACCGTACAAAAAATTATACCATAAGTAATAATATATATACATATATTTACCGGAAATTAGTAAGTCTACGAGCATCTCGGCTTTCTTTGTCTAAGCACAGAATGCGTATGTATAGCTTAGCTAAACTGTGTTCTTTGACTCCGTACGCACCACGCTCCCGGTCCAAATTTGGAAGCAAGAGGCGAAGAACACTGTAGAAATTATCATCCTACAAATATATAAAATAACATTTAAATACTGTATTACTTTGAAAAAGGAAGCTGTTAATATAAGACGAGGTAAATAATTATTGTTTTTGTCTTTTGGACCAGTAGTAATATAAATAAATTTTGTTCTGCTTATAATGAACTCTGGTGAGTCAATTAATACTGGCCGAACCAATCAAATACCATATTCAGTATTCAAACGCCCGATGGTCTGGCTCCATCATCAGTATATAGTAATATGTACATAATATGACTAGTACATATGTAATAAATTTGTTTTAGATTTTTACTGGCGGAAACATGCTCGCACGTAAGTTGAGCCCGAGTCAGACGATGAAGAAATATAAGAGAAACCGGGTTGAAGCGGCAGACATAATAAACAAGTTTATAACTTTTGCTAAACCAAACTCAAGTTGCAATTGTTCAGAAATCATTGATTTGCATATTGTGAGAAATAACTTTTTAAAAGAAAAATTATTCTAGAAAGCAAAAGGACATTAGAGATTTTTAAAACGAGACCTAAGCTCTAATACACTGTGTATTTCAATTGAAAGTTCAGTGTAGGCCTTCTGTAGCCATGTCCAATGTATTAGTCTAGTTGTACATAGAGTATTTAGTGTGTACAATAAAAAATAAGTTTTGTTCTATACTGTGCAATATTTTTTTTAAATTGAAACGTTTATCCTTACGTTCCTGGAAAAAGATATTTGCTTTCTAACATCACATGCAGCTGTATTCGCTGTATGAATTACGATTCAGCAATCATGCATGGTACCACCCAATAATCTGGCAAATAGGTTTGGGATTATTCCCAATAAGTCCTGAACATACCGTATTATCGGAAGTCTAAATAAATTACATTTTTAAATTGTACAATGCTGTGATTATTCTGGTGAAAGTAGACAATCATTTATAGTAAACTAGAGGGCTCCGACACCTGCTCGCTTCGCTCGCCAACTCCTGCCGTGACTCGCGTCGAAGCAAATGCAAACAGGTTATTTTATATAAATAGGCCTTACTATTAAATTATAATGTCTTATTTATTTTAATTTGGATGTAACATAGTGGTTTCTTATTTTTAAATTCCTTAATTTATTAAGGGATTATTCTCTAGCTTTAAGGAAAGTAATATATATAACAATCAACAGTTTTACTACATTTTCACCACTTAGCAGCACGCGACAAAATGTCAATCTATGATACTTTTTGTATGTATGTTGTAAGAAATAAATGTAAAAATTTTCAGTTTAATAACTTTAAGGAAAATATAATAATTAATTTTTATTGTTTAAGGGATTATCATATTTTTACCTCTTAGCAGCACGCGACAAAATGCAAATCAGTTTACTTTTTCTATGTGTCTTGTAAGAAATAAAAATGTACAAAATTTTAGCTCTCTAGGTTTAAGGAAAGTATAAGAATTAACATTTATTGTTTTAGGGGTTGTTTTAACCTTTAAATCAAAATTAATTCTAGCCTAGGTGTTACTCAAGGATAGTGTAGTTTTTTATTAGTAAAACTATTTTTTCAATCGGTTCTGTAGTTCCAGAGATCCCCTACACACAAACAAATTTTGCCTCTTTATATAATATTATTAATAACCCAAAAGCTAAGATGGTAAATAATGTTAAATGTTCAAATCAAATTATTTCGTATATTTTATAACAGCAGTTATAAATAAAGGTTACAAGAACCAGCAAGGCTCAGGTCTACACTTTAATAAAAACCTAACCTAAAAGTTAGAAATTTAAATAACAATTGCTTCAAAGTTTGAAATCAGATGTTAATGGAAATACTGGAGCAAACAGCTGTTATTTTATTCAATTGGTTGCTATGGTAATAAATGTGAATACATGAATGTGATGATTCTTCAGTCTAGGCCTAACCTAAGAATTTTTCCGACTGCATTTACAAATATTTAAATAAAAAAGGTTTTTATCGAAACAAATTATAGCCTATGTTACTCAGGGGTAGTGTAGCTTTTTATTAGTAAAACAATTTTTTCAATCGGTTCAGTAGTTCCAGAGATTACCCCCTACATACAAAAACAAACAAATTTTACCTCTTTTAATAAGTGTAGATAATACTTACATATTTCTGTTGGTATTTCAATATAAATTTCTTCAACACTTCTCCTTTTTTTACTCGCACAGCTCGGCTGATTTCCTCACACAGTTCACAAAACTTCACAAACATTAAATTTCTGGTGTTACGCACTGGCACTGCCATTTCAGAAACTTATATTTCTCAGTCTTTATACTTTTGTTAAAAGTCTATGCTATAGGTGTTGCCTCTATAAAATATACATTTTGTTCAATAACACCACCAATAAAAATATTTAAGATAGTAAAAAGTTTAAAATGAAGTTAGTCCAGTAAAACAGGCATCCAAAATACAAAAGAATCTTACAGCGTTTATTATGATCGGACATACTGAGTATAAATTCAACTTTGCACGGCAAATAGTTTTAATAGGCTATAGCCGTCACTTTAAAAATAGAATTTTGCTAATATCTCGTAAACAGTTGATCTTATGATGAAAATGAATCAGACGTTTTTTTATAAACATTATATTTTTTATAAACTTTAATAAAAATAATTTTTTGTAAAAATAATATCTGAAGAATATATCAATTTGCCATTTTGCTGAACAAATGATTTGCCTTTATTGATATATTTAGTGTCACTCCAAAGAGAAATATGGCGTAGAAATTACTCTTTCAATATCAATTTCACAGAAAAATATTTCATTAGATTTATAGGCTATGTTCTGTTCTACAAAAATTCTCTGATTCAATTCTACCATAAGAACAAGCGACAAAAAATGTTTACATAAAAATAATTTTCAAGGTGGTGACTGATTTAATTGCAAGATAAATAATTTGATCACGCAGCAAAACTGCTAATCTAAGTTTAGCGAATTTAAAAAATTAAATTTATATGTTTTAGGGTTTCAACCAACAATTTGGGAAATTGGTCTACTCACGAAGGCGCTAAATAGCTGCCTCTGTGTATTTTACATATATTAGTAGAATTTGTTTGCACCTAAACCTCCAGCTTCAACACACGCGCTGCTTCGTTCCACTGACAGCAGCGGAAAAATTTGTTATGGAACCTTGCGGGCTCGAGTTATGGGAGTTGACGCTCGTAGCATAAAAACTCGGCCTTCGGCCTCGGATTAGGAAATGCTCTGATGGTAAAATCCCCATGTGGATTTGAACCGAGTATTTTTATGTATTTTACATTTCGATCAATTTTGGGGGAACCAAGCAAGTTATAAGGTCGTATAAAAAAAACAAAATGTGCAGAACAGTGTCCTACATTTATTTTTGTAGATAAAACCCTAAAAAAGTTTCATTCTAGTACAGAAAATAGTTCCTTCCGACCAAAAATCTTGATTCCGGTTGTTGGATTTATTTGCTAACGAACTCATCTGAGCAACTTAGACAACGTGTGAACCAAATCTGACTTGAAATGCGGCCGTTAGAGTGCGAACACATATGTATACATTTTCAATGACACCCCAAAACATGTTCTGAGGACCATGATCGGTGCTCATTTACTACTCCCGACCTTTGGTCTCACCATAGGGTTACAATAGTTCATCTATGGAAATTCGCTTATTACCTGCTGACTGGACCAGTAGCTTGTGAAATTTCTACAAAAAAGGTGCAATCATATGGGACTGGGGGGAGAATTTTATTTCTTAGGCCCGTATTACACTGTAAAATATTTTATAAAGTATGTTTTATAAAAGTTCTTTTACAAAGATCTTTGATAGTGTAATAGGCCATCTTTTATAATGTATTTCTTTTATAAAATTTAAGAGGTTGGCATTATCTTTTATAAAATGTTAGATACATTTTTAACTTTTAGTACAAGTCCAAAATGTTTTATAAAAGAGAATCGCTTTTCAAATCTTTTATAATAGATGGCTAAAATCTTTTAAAAAACATATTTTATAAAATATTTTACAGTGTAATAAGGGCCTAACTATTACATTTTGTTTTGATAGACTCTTGATTTTACAATCGTGCGGAAGGCATATAAACAAAGTTTAAAAAATAGTAACTATATTGTTGAATGTCACTCAGTTGTATATTGAGTCATGTTACATTTTTTATCGTTTTTAAAACATTTTTTGAGGTACAAAAAGCACCAAAACAGATAATTCCACTAAAAATTCAAATTCGAACATTTGGACGATGTAATATACAGTAGAGCGTCGATAATCCGAACGTCAATAATCCGAAACATCAAAAATCCGAACGCGTTCCGAGGCAGCCCCTGCCTTTTTCGTTTTCGCAAATTCCAATTATTGCGTCGTTAAAACCGGCTGTCAGTATTTTCACTTTCAAGCTCATAAGCTGCTTTAGCGCTAGCAGTAAACAAACAGCGTATACATACAGAAAGTGCATTCATTTCTCTTTGTGTAAATATTATAACAGTGTGTTGTATATACAGTAGTGTACTATATAGTAAGTATTTTTTTTATATTTCGTTTGTGTTAACTATAATGTACAAGTGAACTTTTAATTATGTACTGCACTATAATTGAGAGGTGCAAGTGTAATCATGTTGGCCCTACTGTGTACGTGCAGGTTCTTCTAAATCATAATATGTAAGTAGTCTTACATACTGTATTGTAATTACATTACTGCTTGTACTGTTTAACCACTTTAATATCGATAAAGGGCTAGTATTTTAGCCTAAATGCCATTTGCTTAGTTATTTTCAAAAATCCGAACAAATTGGTAATCCGAACATCCCTCGGTCCCAATTAGTTCGGATTTTCGACGCTCTACTGTATGTGAGTTTCAGGGATTTAATAAAGTAAAATGAGGTATAACGTAAAGGGTGTAGTAAAGTAAATTTTGGATGATTTAGCCTATGTTAAAAGATCACATTTTGTAAAAAATAATAAACATAGAAATTCAAAGGGGGAATGCAGACAAGTTTAATTTTATAATAATTCATTCATGAAAAAGTATTTAACAAATAAAAAATTATAAGTATAAGAGACAAAGAATTCAGATAAATTTTAAATATAAAGCATTACGTCATCAAGAAATAGCCTCAACGACGGGACGCAGTTTATAATAAAATAGACATTAGCCTCGAAACCAGTACAGAATAAAATAATTTTATGATTGGTGGAAATAAATCGCGTGAGATTACGTCATCATGCGCACAACATCGTCAAATGGAATCAAGCCTCTTTCTCAGTTGTTGGAGAGACGTCCTACTGATCAGACGTATTGGTGATGTGCTAGTACAATGTTTTAATAAGTACAAAGTTTTGCGGTATTTCCAAAGGAAATCCAACTAAAATGAGTTTAATCGATTGTAGAGACAGTGCTTTCACGTAAAAGTATAAAATGGTGAAAATTGGACGTAAATAGTTGAAGTTACCGACTCTGGAAAATTTGAAAGTTTGGCGTGGTTCAACACAACGTGGTAATGGCCGACAAGCGTTGGTGATTTTTATAAAATGAAAAAGTGCTTTTCGGGGTGAACTATGTCTGCATAATTAAAAAGAAATAACTTCAGTGATATAATGAGGCTAGACTTTTACGAACTATAAAACTCTTCTTCAAGGGATTTTTATAAATAATAAAAAATAATTAACGTAAATTCATTCTTTGTTTTGTAAGTTTTTTAAAAGTGCACTATAAAATCAAAAAACGTACGTAAGAAGATAAATTTAAGTAAATAATAATAAAGAGAGTCTGCATTCATGAAACTTGACAATAGGACATTAATTTTTGTATGTTAAACTTAAGATTTGTTGAATGTGTGAGTGTATGATTTTTTAAACTTTAAAATATGATTTGCCAAAGTTTCCATTTTTGTTTTATAAATTCAATGAATTTAATCATGGATGAGTAAATTTAAAATGCCAACTATTATGTTTCGTTGATTTGAGTCCTTTCCCTTCCTGGTAAAGTACTTCATGGTAAAATGAACCTTGTAATAAAATTAGAGTCAGTGTAGGTTAAGTGAAATATAAAATGGCGTCGGTTATCTGCAGCAGTTTCCGATTCCGGGGGAGGGGGTCTGTGAACAGAACACAGATCTCGTCTTTCTAGAGTCGGAGGCCCAGTAGTTGATAACCGAATGCACAGATGTATAAACCAATCTGCGAGATTTGGTAGTCAGGTGTGACAACCACAGATCTGACTATAAAATAACCTATTTTCAATTTTGGGGTTATGTTTGATTGTTTTTGTTGTGGTTAAGGGAATAATATTTTGTAGAATTTAATTAGCAATACATAAATAAAGTAAAGGATATAAATTTAAAATATGAGATTACAAGTAATTGTTACGCAGCAAAAAGGTTCTTTTTTTTATTAGTTAACTTAGAAAAAACTTGTCAAAATTTGATTTATTTTTTTTTTTTTAATTTTTATTAATAAACTTTGTTTGTAAACGGCTGGCAAGCAACAGCACGTTACAAAATGACGCCCGAACTGGAACCATTGTAACAGTGAGCCGCCAGCATGTTACAAAGAAAACAATACTTTCTCCATGTACTATGTATAGGGGGGAGAAAGTAAAAATCAGAGCTGTATTATTATTATAATACGTAAGAAGTAATACAATTTTGTTTGTAAAATGTAAACAATGTCAAGATTTTAAGGGTTATTTTATTTCCACCTAGACAGTAATGTTCATATTAATTTATCACAGTAAACAAAAGTAAAGGTCAAACATTTATTTCAGAAACCGTTTTTTTTTTTTTAACACATTGGAATGAGTATATGGCTTGTGATCAGTGTTGGAACTGGCTGATAAAAAAAAAGAGGAGGAGTTATGTAGCCTACCTTCCTCCAAGTCAGGGATATTTATCAAGTGGATTTCCTGCTGAAAGTGGTAAAAATTTATAAAAAAAGTAAAAAGATTTTGCTGCCCTAAACTGATGATTCCAAAATTACTCTGACATCTAGTTTTTAAGTGATTTTAAAAGATTTTTATTCTAAATTTCAATGGAATCCTAATTACAGGCTTTGTCTTTTTTAACCCCCGACAGAAACCGAGGGGTGTTATAAGTTTAACGTTTGTATCTGTGTGTCTGTATCTGTCTGTGGCATGGTAGCACCCAAACGGATGAACCGATTTTGATATAGTTTTTTTTTTTTTTCATAGGTTACTTGATCGAGAGCAATCTTGGCTGAATTCGTAAAAATCTGTTCAGCCGTTCGGGAGTTTTTAAAATTTTTAATTTTCTGTTATTAATATTAAAACAGTGGTATTATTGCACTATTAAATATGTATAAAAAAACAGGGATCCAACAAATTTAGTAAAATATAAAAGTTAACCAAAAATTGGGTCTGAAATAATAGACATGAAAAATAAAACTAAAATGCTATTCCAACAAATCCTAAACTGTTGAACAACTTCAGATTCAACAGAATGTTATTAACTTTGTATTTACTAGTTAAAGAACAAAGCACTAGTATAGGCCTATACAAGAAATAAATGAATATATTTACCTAATACAATATTATAAAATGTTATTTTGATAAAATTAACAATTCTAAAATGTACATTTTGTAAAAGCTAATTTTAAAATTACATTCATAAGTCACTGCCACGCTACTTACTTTGCCGTGTACGTAAAATTATTTGCAAAACAATAATTGAAATGTTCAAATAAAAAGTATTGAAATTAAATGGAAATAAAACGTTTCCACCTTAACAATTAAAAGTAATTATTTACAAGACACGTTTAATAGAACTTATTTCAGATTTCAATATAACTCTCCAAATACATGCGGGCCAAATCAACAGCACCCGACGCCAAATAAATCAAATGTAAGTTAAACGCCGCTTCTTTTTTAAGATTGCAAATTTTGTGAGTTTCCAAAAACGGATTAGTTATCTCGATAGTTTTTTTGTAATGAAATATAGCAGGCGGTAGCAAGCCTAGTTGATGCAAAGCGCGACCTAAGTTGTAATGTACTTCTTGCAAGCCGTCGTTGCCTCGCAGTTCTCGATATTTCCAAAAATACGCAATGGCCTGA
>JAGFPH010006339.1:0-17210 GCA_018207615.1 Philaenus spumarius
TTAAACAAATAAAAGTCACACAGACGGAAAAAAATTATTCTTTTTATTCAAATTTGTGACTTGGATACAAATACAATGGGCCCAAAAAATAGTTTAATACATCTATTTTTAAATAAAATGAGGTGACTTGTACGACGAAACATACATCTTTCATGGTAGCGCGGAGTTTTTGTACTATTAGTCCAGTCGGTACGTATAGGTTACAACTACCAGTAATTTGCAATACGGCCGATTTTTTTTTATAAGTACCTTAAAGTATGTAGATTAACATAAAAAAAAGTTTACCAGTCTATCGATTTCCCAAAGTCGAAAAAATCGTTTATCATTTTTTTCCCCGATTATCCTTAATATTTCGATCTGGGATGAAGATAGAGAAAAATAAAAAACACCACCATGTAGGGGAGGTATTTTTCAACAAAAAATGTCATATGTATTTATTTCCTCCAAGCAATGGTTTGTCTGGAAAAATTCTATAATGCAGGTATGTATTTTGCAGCTGGGGAAATCACTAAAAGGGGGACATCTTATTCATATATGAAGCGTTGGCTCATTCTAAATTGGCCGAATTTTAATATATCGAATTTAAACTCGACATAGGAGTTAAAATATATATTTTAAACATTTATGCTGAGTCTCAGATTGTTATCTTGAAAATTACCCGATCTAGAGCCACTTGACTTATCAATGGATTTATCGATTTTAGGAGTACCGGACCCACCAATTCATTTTAAACAGCTCCAATTTAAAAACTTTTAAAATTATCAACCTGAAAGTTTTTTTACAAGTTAAATATATAGATTCAAACAAGATTAAGGAGTATAAACCTTTTTTATTATTTACTTTTCAAAGCACAAGTAACTTAAAAAAGTATAATTTTAGACCTTTTTATATTTTTCATCAAAACGCTTGAGTTAATCGGCTGCAGATTAGTAAATTTTTTAAATATAGTTTTTAAAATAAGTATAGCAAAAAACAATTGTGTTTTTAACTTAAGTACCAATTTTTAAATCGATATCGATATGTTCAAAAATGTCGAATATGGAGTCGTTGAATCCAAATGTGTTATAGTTAAAACGAGATAGGTAAAACAGAAGACTATTTTCAAGCGCCTCGTTTTTAAAAATAGCATGACAAAAATCGTTCATACTTACTAAGAATATTTATACTGGTGTACTCAACTTGTAAAACAAATTTTATGTTGATATTCCAAAAATTGACGAAACTGGAATAGATTGAAATTAGTTCGTGGGTCCGGTACTCCTAAAATCGATAATCGAAATCGACTCCTAGATCGGGTAATTTTCTAGATAACAAGCTGAGACTCAGCAATCAGCATAAATGTTTAAAATATATATTTTAACTCCTATACCAAGTTTCAATTCGATATATTAAAAAATTCAGTCAATTTAGAATGAGCCAAAGCTTAATATATGAATAAGATGTCCCTTTTTAGTGATTTCCCCTGCTGCCAAATACATACCTTCATTATCGAATTTTTTCCAGACAAACCATTGCTCGGACGAAATAAATACATATGCCCTTTTTTGTTGAAAATACCTCCCCTACACGGTAGTATTTTTTATTTTTTTTTATCTTCTTCCCAGCTCGAAATATTAAGGATAAACGAAAAAAAAAATGATAATCGATTTATTTTCGACTTTTGGGAAATCGATAGACTGGTAAACTTTTTTATGTTAATCTACATACTTTAATGTACTTATAAAAAAAAAAAATCAGCCGGATTGTAAATTACTGGAACTTTTGGTCTAAATTGACCCCTACCGACTGGCCTATATAATGATGTCACTGGACAGGGGGTCGAGGGGTTTGAGTTTGTTTACATGACTATGAGGCAACCTCTACTATCTAGTGACCTTGCGTCATTATCAGCTGTTTTTTAACATTTGATTGGTTGTAGATGTTTTTGTTTTGCTTCACACTTCACAGTTTCCGTGTTTGTGTTTGACTTATTACAATAAAATTCAAGGCTAAATTATTGTTCCAACATTTCCTTTATTCGTGGGATTTGTTCCTAGAATTTAATTTTACATTACAAGAATTAGATAGTAGGTTCTAGATAAGGAAACACTACAAACACGCACGGGTAGTCATTTAAATTTTGTAAATTCATTGGTATGAATAGTATACTGGATTTTAACGAGGATGACTTGGCAACACAATTTGAAACAGGAAAATTAACATTCGGAGTGGAAGCAAAAGAGTCCGGGAGTGAAACAAGTGCTTATATACGTAAGTTATATAAATATTCATTTTATAATCAGCACACAAGTCTTACTGTATAAGAGTATAGTCTTAGGAGTATAGCTATAACAACATTGCAGTTTAAATTTAAACCTATTGTTATAGGATCTTGGGCTAATGCCAAAAGAGGGGATTCAGATGTTGTTTTTAATGAAGAAGAAGTGGATGAAAATGGAATTTGCTCAGATTTAAAATTTGAAGTAGTTTCAGCAAGGACAATAGAAAGCCCTAAAAAGCATGTGGTAAGTGTAAATTAATTACTTTCTTTTGTCTGTTAGTTACATGAGAAGGACTTAAGCAGCTGACCTTTTTCTTTATGAAAGTTTGAAGTGCTTATAAAGGTACATTTACACTTGTACACATGTATGAGAACTTGTGCGAGATACTTGTCTGAGAAAAAAGTGTGAAGTTTGAGTAGGTACACAAGTTGTTCCAGTTATTGCTAGCTTCACACCGCTCACAAATCACTATACTTGTTAAATGACATTAAGAGCATTTACACTTGCACACAAGTTGATTTAACATCCCATATATTAGAATTTTCTCAATTAGTTGCGCAGTGTTGTTTCCCGACTCCATTTAGACATAATAACTTTAAGTTGAAAAGATTAAAATGAAATATTAACGTATTTGTAGGCTAGACAACACAATGAAACCTAACCTACAAAAAGTATTGTTATAAATAAGCTGGTTGGGAAAAGCTTCAATAATCACCTCACACAATGTGCGAGCTTTTGAGTGAGCAACTGTTTCTGGATTTGTTATTTAACAAGAATCTCACACAAGTTCTCATACATGTGTACAAGTGTAAACGTACCTTAAGATATAAGTACTTATGAATGTCAACAAACTGAAAACATACTAGGCTATGACTGGCGACTAAGTTTAGGTTCAGATTTTTTGTAGCAGGTAGTAACCCAGACATGATAGAAGCAGTGGTATTCTAAAATTATTATAATTATTGGCAATTTGAACATAATGTAAGTTACATTTATTAAGAATGCGGTATGTGAGTAGTTCTAAGAATTCTAAACACTAATAGGTGAGACTTATGACGTCACAAGCCGTAAAATAATTGCACCATTTGTGGAACACGTTTATTTTGCCTACTGCAATATGTACAACAAATATTATGTTTTATTTGATGATAGGCTATTATTTGTTCAACAATTTAAATATACACAGATTGACTAACTGAAAATCTAGCCTACTGTGAGTAGGGTACTTGAAGGCTGTTATTAGTTTTGGCGTAAGTTTACTATTCGACCCTAGCCTAATATTTTTGCAGACAACGTCGTTGTTTTACATTCTACTGATAAATGTTGAATACAGGTAAACAAACTGTGACTAAATACTATAGGTTAGAACCTTTTAGGTTTTTTTTATTATTCTTGCATTTCTCCATAGGTTAGCCTAGGGTCGAATAGTAAAGTTCCGCCTTAGTTTTTTTTTACAATCTGTTCAAAGACACCATTTATAATTTCAAAAAATAATACTAGATGTTTATATAAACTTCACATGTGAGCAGTAATTAAATTGGCACAATTTAACTATCCTACTTTTCCCAATATTATGGCTGGAAAGCCAAATATAGCATAAAAGAAGGTTATCTCCTGCTATGATTTTAACAGGAAGAAGAATAGGCTACACTTTTTGGGCACATTGTTTACTATTTAGCTGAGACTTCTACTCAGATGTTTAAGACATTGATGTCGAGTACTTACTGCAGGCCTATGTGTATAGATTTATAATTGATTAGTATTTATAATAATGTTGTCCACAAGTTCTGAAATCAATTCATATAAAAGTGAGTGTATACATCCGTGAGTAACAATAAATATAATATAATTGCTCTGATTTCCAAACCATCTGTAATACTTTAAACAAAACCTATCGTAGATTTTACTTTGGGGTTATGTTGACAACTCCTATCAATAATATAATGTCTTGTAAAGTTGATTTTTTTAATAATATGAGTTAGATTATAGAACTAGTGTATGTTATAAGATTTTCTTTGAGGTTATACAATTAATATAAATACAACCTTTTATCATCAATATATATTCATTTATACAAATTTAAAGAAGAGATACCCATTCGTTTAGCTTCAGAAACATTTGTACATCTTTGTATAACATGTACAGGCCTAAACAAATTTGATTATTAATTTCTTCACTATAATATTAATAACTTCTAAGTCATTTGATGTATCAATAAAAATAAAAAGCAATTACAAGATAATATTTTTATCTTTAGTTTGATAAGTAATAATGTATATACAGTAAATAAAAAAAATTAACAAATAGGCGTATCGTTTTATAAAATCATATAATAATCTAAATTTTACAACATTTGACTATTTTATAATATTTAAACTATATTGGGATATGTCAATAATATGAAATAAAAATCAATTAAAAATAATTTTCTATCGTTCTTGATAAATAATATATTATGTAAACAATGAAAAAACACATTTTAATAAATAGACCTATAGTTAGTAGTCCTATAAGATTGTACACATTTACCGAGTTAAAAATCCCCCTTAACGTAGTTAATTAGGCCTTGATGAAGGGTTGTATTCATTAAATCGAAGGATATCCTCCCAAACATAAGGTAGAAGTATAAGGTTATGATTTGAAGTAAAAGGTACAGGTTATGAATTCCCATTTACTTCAAGTAAATGAATCAACTTTGAATACCTCATACTCGAAAAATATAAGGGTTTACTTTAATACAAATAAACATACAAGTGGAAGAATTTACTTCTAATTTATTATACATACAAGTGGAAGAATTATATAAGGTTATCCCATTTTTTATGAATACGACCCAAAGTCTGTTGTTTTTAAATAGTATTTTTTTAAATGATGTATTTCTGATGTGTATTTGTAATTAATCTGCCTGTGATTTTTCATGGAGGCTTATTATTAATAATCAATACTTGTTAATGGTTAAGTAACTAATAATCTCCTTGTAATTTTTTAATATATACAGAATATTATATTAGATCTATAATTTAATATAATATGTAAACCAATATAAAAATACTTTTATATAATATTGTAAGGTAAATTAGCAGATGATAAAAAAAAACTAGTTTTGCGGTTCCATGAATTTACATCACTATAATTTACTTGATAAATACTAAACGGTTTTGCATGATCTCATCATTTTGTTCTGGATTATGCCAATGATCAAACTTAGTCTAGGCTATACAAAACATTTGTGGTTATAAAGTATGTAATGGATGTGTTTAATTAAAATAATAATAAATATGAAATTTAGGCGAAGAAGATGTTAAAAAATAAACTTAGCTTTAAAACATACAAAATTAATTATTTTATCGTTTTTGAAGTTATTAAGATGAAACATCAACTGTAACAAAACCATATTTTTTGCATGAATAATATTCCTTAAAGTTAACCTGCTTAAGTATTATACTTTTTCTTCAACTTTATATTCTATTTGCAACTGAGATCACATATTAATTGGAGATCGATTTTCTTACAGTGTAAGTCTATCCAGTTTTTGGTATTGTGATGATTATTTGTCATCAAGTTGGAACCTAAGATTTTATTTTTTTTTTAACAATTGTTCAACGTTTATACAAACTTTTTAGAAAATTTTTTTTGGGATTTTTTGATTATTAATGATTAGGCTTAGGTTGTTTTTTATGTGAAGAGACTGAATTATGGAGTATGTTTCATGTTTTTCTATAACCTTTCTAAATGTCTTAGAATTGATTTTTATTTCTAATAAGTCACAATCATTAGCAATACTTTAAATAGTTATAGTTTAAAGTATTGTCTTCTTTTCCTAGAATTACCTATAAGAATTTAAAACCTGCTTTTCTGGCAGTACTTTTGACTTTTAAAACAACTCTTTAGCACTTCCTTCTGTTTCCAGCACTACTTAAAGGTTAATTTCAGACGATCAACTTCCGTGCAACGACATAAAACACCAAACTACTGTTAGTCTCTTGCCAACAACTTTCATGAAATTCTTGTACAACTACTATATAAAAAAAAGTTAAAGTTGCTCGCTCTTGGTGTGATGTGCACTGAATTGTATGGTGTCTAAGGTTGCACATAGTTTTCCAGTAGTTTTTAGCGGGAATTCATCATATGTAGTGGCCAATATATCTGTGCGGTCCATCGATTGTTCACAGTGTTGTGTTTTGGCGTTGCAAGCAATTGGTCAGGCTTAACTCACCATTTCATGGTCTGCATATCCTCTCTGTCCTTAGCTTTCATGGTGTCCCTTTAGGAAAAATGTTTAATATGTTTCTAGGTGTCAGTTATATGTTAAAAGAGCTAGTATCTAGTGAATTTAAATTCAATTAAATTTGGGTTAGTAAATAGAATTTGTAGTTTTATTACTTAATTCCCAAAGAAGGGGTAATACATTTTCGGATAGCAATAATTGCAAAGATTTTTATAAAAAGATCATGCAAGTGAAATGTTAACAATGTAGAGGAGGGGAAGAATGACTAGAGATGAAAGATGTAGGCTATAGAGCCTGAATTAAATTTGCAAGTAATTTTTTACATGATAAAATACAAAATTTGAATTTGCATAATGTTTATGAGGACAGAGATTAACTTATGCATTAAGATGATGACAAAGATTTTGAATGGCTGAACGTTTTTGTCAACAAACATTTTTTAATGTTGATTGTTCGGTGACCAAGTCACTATTGAATAACAATTAATGTGTAGTAATAAACTACCTCATTTTGTTATGTCATGTAATTTCATTTGTCTTTTAATTAAGATGCGTTTCAGAGTCGGAACTCCATCTTCATCAAATGTCGAATGTAAAGGTCGTCAAAACATTAAAACATTCTTGTAAACAAATAAAACACTACCGGCATACACACATATAAATGTGTACACCTATTTACTTTTTTTTTATAGGGACAGTTAATGAATTTAAGTGAGATCTTTAGTTATACCTGAAATAATCCTAATTATTTTATGCACTCCTTCATTATTATATAATATTGCACATAGAACATAAATATGTATAACTTGTTTTATTTAAACTTTGTTTGGGATTATAACTAATAAAATGGTGGGTAGTAACTTGCTTCTAAGTTTTCATGAGTTTTGTATGTTTTTCATTCATTAAACAAATACAAAATGAGAGTTATTTAATAGTAAGTTGTACCACATGAAGCTAAAATGGTGTTTGTCTTCTGTGTATATTTAAGTTATTTTATGTAGTTCATTTGAGTTTTAGATTTTCTTAGTTTCAAGATAGTAGAAAAAATATAGTACGTTTAGATCTTAATTTTAATTTTTTTAACTCTTGAATATATTGCTTAGAGACCATAATGCATATCCAGACGTTTGTGGTAAGAGAGTGGAAGTAAAGCAAACCGTGGTTGAATCACTTTTAAACTAACAGGATATGACTAGTTATCTGTTTCTCCAGCTTTCGATTATTTTGCAACGTTTTACTACAATAATTAAGTAAAATCAAATTGCACTTAAGCACAGTTAGAATAGAAGGTGAAAGTATACATTAACACACCTGGAAATATTTTTGTTATACAAAACAACTTAATTGATGTTAGCAACATATTGTTAACAATGCGGAAACAGGCCTATTGTGGACTAGAAAATTTTAGGCTTTTTTTAATGCTTTCATTTTCAAATTCATAAGTTAGCTGGAGTGTTAATGTATACATTCACCGAATAAAAATGCATTGGCGTACAGTACTCATTGTAAAACACTTAAAGTTATACATAATTGTTAGCCTCCTGAACTATAATAGTTTTAAACTAGGTGACATACCTTAGGTACTGTCAATAGTTCTGTATCCTTTTTTCGGCGACAACCGGTTTCAGAAGACTATACTATACTTCCATTGTCAAAACACAAGAAACACGAAACACAAATAACAAAAAACACACCTAACATTAAATAAAACAATACATGTCCAACATTAATAAATAACAAACGATACTATTCGAGCATGCTGGTCAGCAGCCGATTGTGCGGAATGCTCCTCGTGATTGCTACCTCTAAACCACCCCCACTTGTTTAGTTTGGATGTGGCTTATCTTACTTCCCAGTTTATCTTACAGCTTGGATCTTGTTAATTTGACAAAAGACTTCAAGTTTGGTAAGTCTCACACCATTGGCGTCTTTTGACGTCATCAATCTATATACTAACGTTTCTGTTGTCCTTACTCTGGACTTGTTAGAACAACATTTAAGGAATAAAACCGAAGCTATTAAGGAATTGACTCACCTACTATACCGTTTGATTTCATTACGAAAGGTCTGACTAAAGCCGCAAAATCGTTGAAACATGCATTCGTAATAACGTGTTTCGGATTCTATTTATAAATTAATAATCTGGAAAACTACTTCAAGTTATAAAGAAAGATTTATATTTTTTACGTGTTAGCTTAAAATATGGAAATTATTGCTCAAAACTCCCAAAAAATGCGTTAAAAGTAATCGATTTTTACTCAGTTAAACTGTTGATTAAAATTTGTTGTCTTCGATTTCTTTCAATTATGAGATATAAGACAAAAGCACAAAGCCTTTAAGAACAATTTAAGATGTTTCACAACTTTTTAGGTTGAAAAACGGCGTCCGAAACACGTTAGTACGAAGTGCATATTTTTGCTGTTTTACGCAAGGTATAGAAGACCCTTAATCCCATCGAAAACACATTCATCTTTTCACCGAAGAACATGCACGCGAATAGGATTTCACTGTACCAACGTAACGTTGACAACACTATTATGTTCTATAAGGGTAACAAAAGAAAATTGGGACTACTTAATAAATACTTGAATGGTCTAGCCCCCAAATTGAAGTTTACACTGGTGGTTGAGGCAGATACTAGAATTAATTTTCTTGACCTTACTTTGAAAAAACAGGATGATAAACTTGTATACAATATATACCGCGAACCATTCAATTCACGCTACTTCATACCACTCCATGTCACACAAGATGGCCGCATTCTACAGCTTAACGAACAGACTTCTGACAGTGCCCCTCGATAGGGATGGTTACAACTCTGAACTATTTACAATTAAACACATAGCTATAGCCAATGGTTACATCAGCACAATAGAGATAGTATCTTCCACAAACATATTAATAAACGCAGGCAGATTGTAGTACCCAAGCCCAAACAGAAATTTGTATGCATTGTCTTGCAAGACCTTCAACAGACTAGAAAGATTAGTGGGACGTAGAACGAATGACAAAAAGAAGGATGATTTCCAACAAACAGGAATTTATAGTCAGGTGTTCGGACTGCCCTAAATTGTACATCGGACAAACGGGTCGGTCATTTAAAACTAGAAGTTGTGAACATATCCCTAGAAAATCACAGCTAACACAAAAATCTAAGTTTACCGAGCACCTCGTACAAAATTGTCAACATTGTAGATATATCAATACTAATATGGATATTTTACACAAATGCCGGAAGTCTCCTTTTTTCTCGAGTTGGGAGGAAATGTACATATACAACTCATTTAAATACGATACTGACAACACCTTTAGTGAGAAGTTAAAGTACAATTCTAACGTGTAGCTCAACGCTATTACACAGAGCCCGGGTAGTAAGATAAGCAACATTCAAACTAAACAACTGGGGGGGGGGGGGGGGTTAGCATTAGCAATCATGAGGAGATTAGTTCCGTACAACCGGCTGGCCAGCAAGTGTTGTGTGTTATTTATTAATGTTGGACATGTTTTATTTAATGTTAGGTGTGCTTTTTGTTAATTGTGTTTCGTGTCTCTTGTGACTTGACAATGGAAGTATAGTATAGTCTTCCGAAACCGGTCGTCACCGAAAAAAGGATACAGAACTGTTGATGGTACCTAAGGTATGTGACCTAGTTTAATACACTTAAGGGTTAAACAGTTCTCTACTCATCTATTTTCCATAATCTCAAGCAGGTCGGCTTGGTTTACGTAGACTACATTTGTACACTTTTTTAAGTCTTAGTTTAGAAAAATTAATCTTTATTGGTTCATAAAATGCAAAATCTACTTTTGGTTTTTATTATAGAACTCTGCTTTGCAGCACTGTGGATGGTTAAAAAATTCTTGTTGATTACATAATTGGATTCAATATTTTGTTTAGTATTTAGTTATATAAAACCAAATACTGTAATTTTCTTATCAATTACTCATTAACAAAGCCATTAAACTGGCCATTTTTTACTCTACTGATCCCACGCTGTAGATTCATTGAAGTATAATAAAATATAATTAGTTTCTGAAATAAATTTTCAACCCATACTTGTATTTGTGTTAAAATTTAACAAATTGTACATTGATTAACATATGTAGGTCTCATTTGAAGAAAGCTTTTAATATTAATATTGTGTATTAGGGTGGTTCGAAATTTTTTTTTTAAATTTCAGATCGCTATAGTGCACAAAAGTTGCCATTGAAAAAAGTACTAATTATAATTTTTTTATTAATTTGTCTTCCAGTCTCGCAATGTCATCAAAGTTAGTTAAAAATTGTGAAAAACCATAATTTTTCATATATTTTTTTAGCACGCCAGATGGTTTTAATTGCGTTCCTATGCCATGAATTAACTACTAAAAGTATGTAAAATCAATATATATGCACTTATTATACATTAATTTGTTTCATATCTTCCGGTTGCGCAACATAGTACAAAATTAATAAAATTAGTAATTTTTGCAAAATTTCAAAGTTTGACTGTTTTGTACATTTTAATCATACGAATAGTGTTCATAAATTTTACACAAGTTTTTCTTACGTGATTAGTCAAAACTTAAGATGCTCCAATTTAGATTCGTTTAGGGGGTGGAATAGATAAACTACGAACAACATAATACATTTTAATCCTTATAACTTCCCATGAAGTTGGAAATCACTGTCTTTCTTCCGCTATGAGTAGAAAACGTAAAACACTTGCATTTCACGTTTTCACGGATTGCAAAAAACAATTAGTTATTTGGTTTTTTATAATATAATAAAATAAAATTTGAGTAATTCATTGTTTAATTTAATATTTTTTAGTCATAAATGTGTAATTTACAACTGCTGGTGGTGGGTACAGTATCATAGATATAGTATTAAATATTGAACTGTTAAAATTTACAGTGTTTAATTAAATATATTTCCCTAAAAATTGATTATCTCACCAATATAATTTGACCGATTAAAATAAAATTAGCATGGTTTAGTTTATGCTTTTTCTAAGGTTGGGCAGGGAAAAAGTAATGTAGTCAGGGAAAGTCAGGGAATTTCAAAAGGTCATATCACCCTCCACCCTGTTATCTAAACCACGTAGAACTTAAAAGATACAAATTATCTGATTACGTAATAATTGTATGCTATTTTTATTATTTAAGTAGCTAAGGCTATTAAAGGACCTATATATTTCCTAAATTTAGGCACTATGTTATCACCATTTCTTCCATTTGCTGGGGGTTAACGTTAAGGTATTTAAATTCTATACAGTTTAATTATATATATACTTATTATCTGTATTGTTTATTTATTCAAATATAAATACAACATAATTTTATTCTTTGACGTTTCTTTTGGTTTGAAAATTAAGACATTGTTTAGACTTTTAAAAAGTTGGAGACAATTATTTGTTGTTTCATTCTTGTTTTTCTTGCAGTCAAAAAACGTTCATTTTAATAATTGGTAAAAAGTTTTAATTCTTCAAAATTGAACAAAATGTAATTTTTATTAAGTGGTCTTAAAAATAGAAATGGGTTTAGATTTATGTATGAACAGTATACAGATAATTATACCTCGAGTTCTTTGATTACACTTATTTGAAAATTAACTTCATATTAAAAATGTCTCATTTTATATTACATTTCTGTTGCAAGCATTATAAAATTTCATATAATGTTGTTATATTAGAAATATTAAATACAGTATAATGAAAACTGGAAATTTAAAGAAACCCAAATTATAAAAACAAGTTTTTTTTAAAGATGACTGTAAGCTATTTAAAATATGTCATTGTCTATAGTTATTTACTAAAATTAACTTGATTGTCAGTTTGAACTATTGTTTTGTTGGAAACATCTTTATTGTGTTTACAGTAGAACCCCTCTTAACCGGTCTGGTCTGGACCGAGACCTTGGCCGGTTACCTGTTTGGCCGGTTGAACCGAGGTTCCCGTAAAAAATAAACGGTACCAGGAACTGGCACATACTTTCTCACAAACATATTTAAATTATTAAACAGATTCACTGTGACTTCATAATTGTAAGTGGGGTAGGATAGGTGATGGGCTATTAAAGTAGGAGATTAACTAATAAATATTATTATTATTGTCTAGAGAGAAAACTATTCGATCGATTTTGAACAAATTTGCACCAAACACGTAAATTAGGGATGTATAGATGCACGAAAAAATGTTTTGAAAAATTTTGAAAAACAACCCCCTTTATGGCCAAAAAACCCTCCAAAATCAGTTATTATTATTATTATTAGCTAAACGAGAATTTTTAGAAAGATGCGGTTTTTTGCATATGGTAGGGTACATTAAGGGCTACGAATAAGCCAAATTTTATCAAAATCGTTAGAGCCGTTTTTTTTTACAAAAAAATAATAACTGGTTTTTTGGGTTTTTTTTTTGCCAAAAAGGGGTTTGTTTTTCAAAAATTTTCAAAACCGTTTTTCGTGCATCTATACAGGCGTACTGGACATGTCTGGTGAAAATTTGGTTGAAATCGATCAAATAGTTTTCTCTCTAGCTTTGTATACATACAGACATACATACAGGCATACATACAGACATACATACAGACATTTTGTAAAAACCACTTTTTTGGACTCTGGGGGTCCCAAAACGGATATTTCCACAAAAATCTCAACATCGATTTTTTTTTTGCGATCACTATACTTTCTCTATACTATATATAATATAGTGAGAAAGTAATAGATTTTTATTCCAAAAATAACCTACACATTTCATAAATAAACAAGCAAATAAGACTTTATTGCAACTCGTTTTATTGTATGTACATACATAAACAAACACCAACAAATTAAACATTTTAAACTTACATAAACTTTGAAAACTGTATTTACATCCCTACTGTATCATTGTTTAAAAAATCAGTTACCGTATTTTTTTCTATATCTTTCAAAGATTTGTTTTCCGGGAAATGTCCATCAAACAATCAATGTTTGAAACTTCGGCCAGTTACAGTAATATAATCTATAAGAGAAAAAAACTCTGTCGCTCCTTCGGATAGGCCGGATAATCCGAGGACCGGTTAAGAGGGGGTTCTACTGTATGAAGTTAGGGTTTTCCATTTAATCATCACAGTAAGTACAACACTTTTTAGTGTTGCGATTATTAAAACAAAATATTACTTACTGTAGTAAATTTGTTTGTTATTATATTACTATCTTGCCTTTAAGAACATATACGTTTTTACGAAAGAAATAACAGGGATGAAGTCATGATTAAAATATCATGAAATATTAATATTTTAATCCTATTTGTACTTCACTATCAAATTTAATCCGTGTTTCACCAACACACTTTTTTTGTTTTATAGTGTAGGCAGTTTCATACAACATTTGTAAAAGAGTATACTACTACATTGTAATGTTTTAGTCATGTTGGCCACATTTGTATTGGTTTGGCATTTAAAGATATATTTAAGTATCCTCAAGGAACAAATGTTTTCTCTATTATTTTTTATGACTGCTCATGCCTTACCGAGAAATAAATAATTGCTACCCTGTAATATTTAGAAAGATTTTTTGAATAATCAATTGGCTAAATGTAAGGCCACGACCTTGGTATAATATTATTGTATTATATCCAGCAGTTTCCAGAACAAATTTATTGGAGACACATAGTGTAGTGCAACAAATACCTTAAAATTTTTCCTATTAAATTATTTTATAAAATTTGCACATCCTTTAATATTTTGTTTAAAACTCTAAAAAAATGCTATACATTGTATTTCACTAAACCTTATCAATAGTCTTAATAACATACTTTGTTTTTTCTCTC
The DNA here is from genome assembly GCA_018207615.1 of Philaenus spumarius. Classification (NCBI taxonomy): domain Eukaryota; kingdom Metazoa; phylum Arthropoda; class Insecta; order Hemiptera; family Aphrophoridae; genus Philaenus; species Philaenus spumarius. The sequence continues at coordinate 14,281 of JAGFPH010006339.1, forward strand.
TTTTTTCAGACATTGATCAAATCGTTTTAAAAATCAAGTCCATTTCATTCTCTGAGGTATTTATTTATTTTGTTATCAGTGGTTGTGTTATATACTGAAGTGACAAAGTGTAGTTTAAAATTGTAATAGCTTTATTTTTTACGATGGCAACGTATATGAAAATAATGAATATTTCCTTGAAAGGAAGCCATCGCTGCATTAGCACTACCAGCAGAAGTGACAAGTCGTATTCATGCAAGCTGTTAGTAGTAGGGGGAGGGTGCGGTGGATGCAGTACAGCAGCAAAGTTTGCTTACGGGTTGAAGAAAAATGAAGTTATTATCATTGAACCCAGTGACAAACACTATTATCAACCTATGTTCACATTAGTTGGGGGAGGGATGAAAAAGCTATCGGAAACATGGCGGCCTATGAGTTCTGTTTTACCTAAAAAGGCCCTTTGGATTCAAGATTACGTCAGCGGCTTTCAACCTGAAAAGAACACTGTTAAGACGAAAAATGGAGATGATATAACTTATGAATACATGATCGTGGCTCTTGGTATTTCTATGCATTTCGATAAGATAAAAGGTTTGACTGCGGCTTTATCCCAAGACGATAGTAATGTATGCTCTAATTATTCTCCTGAGTACGTTAATCGTACTTTTGATATGTTACAAAAATTTAAAAGTGGAAATGCTATTTTTACATTTCCAAATAGTCCGGTAAAATGTGCTGGTGCCCCTCAGAAAGCTTGTTACATCTCGGAAGAATACTTTGTAAAAAATGGGAAAAGAAACAAAGCTAATATGATGTACAAGACTTCGCTACCGGTTATCTTCGGAGTTAAGAAATACGCTAGTTCTCTCTTGAAGGTTTGTAAAAAAAGGAATATTAATGTTGATTTTAGGGAGGAACTGATTGAAGTGAAGCCGAACTCAAAGCAAGCTATTTTTAAGAATATCGATAAACCTGAAATAATTAAATCTTTAGACTATGAAATGCTTCATGTAACTCCGCCTATGGGACCTCCTGAAGTTTTGTCAACTGCGCCTAATCTAGTAGACGCTGCTGGTTATCTCAACATCGACAAGGAAACACTTCAGCATGTCAAATTTTCAAATATTTTCGGTATCGGTGATTGCACGAATCTACCGACATCAAAAACTGCTGCAGCTGCTGCCGCACAAAGCGGTGTACTGTACCGAAACCTCTGTGCGGTTATGCAAAATGCAACTCCGAATCGTAAGTATGACGGCTACACTTCGTGTCCGCTCGTCACGGGCTATAGCTCTTGTATCTTGGCAGAATTTGATTACAATTTGGAACCTCTTGAAACGTTCCCAATAGATCAGGGCAAGGAACGTTATTCAATGTTTCTCATGAAGAAGTATTTAATGCCCGAGTTATATTGGAAAGGTATGTTGAATGGATTATGGAATGGTCCAGGTGCTTATCGTAAAATGTTACACCTTGGTCGAGGTTAAATATATTTAGCCATATTTATTGTGATTATGGGACTTTTGAAAATAAGATTTAACAATCAAATAATCTTAAGAACCTATACATTTAGTTCCTAATATGGGTGTGCTATAAATTTGTATGTCATTGTTTTAATATTTTATATATGTTATAAACAATGGTGAAAAATTATTTTTCTGATAGTTTACCAATAATAACAAATTATGGTTTTTATTTTGAGTAGGCTGTAATTTATTTTTTAATACTTTATGAGTTAAAATAATTTTAACAAATCATGGTTGCTAGGCCTATAGGCTACTCTTAAAAAATTTTTATTAAACTTTCCATATAAAATACATAGATAATTCGAATGCACATTTCCTCCACTCTCTCACAATTAATAGTATATACTTAAATATTTTGTATTTTAATTTTATGAATGTTATGTAAATAAACATATATTATTCCGATACATGTCATTAAATTATGTCAACTAAAGAAAAATGTTTCAACTATCAGTATTTGTAAGTTCAAGACTAAAGACAAAAATATTTTGTATACAATATAGATAAATATATTAATATAAAGTATGAACAAATAAATATGCTTATTTTTTAATTAGTTCTTCAGAAGAAGAAAACTGAAGATCATTTATGTTGTATTTAAGTTGTTTAAATGTCTATCGTCCTAAAGTTTTTAACAAATTTGTTAACCAACATAAAATGTAATTGTAAATGTAGTTGTGATTTAGGGTAGATATTAAGCTTCAGTATTAATTTTGGAATAACCAGTAAATTCAGACTTAAAATTAATTAGTATTTTCCCGTGCTAGTTAATTTAAATTTATAACTATAGTTTTTTTAATCTGTGTTATTATAAATTTAACAAAATTGTCCTACATAGTTTATTTTGTATTTCTATCATTTTAATTGAATACTAGTGGACCGGGCAATGCTTCGCTATTGCTTGATTTACCTAACCTAAAATTATATTCAGTTTTTGATCCAAATCAGTTGTTGATTAAAATCAGCTGTTGATCAAAATCAGCTGTTGATCAAAATCAGCTGTTGATCAAAATCAGCTGTTTTAAGCTTTTCATACGAACAGCTGTTTTTTGTGCCCCTGATAAAATCAAAAGAAATCTTTCTTCTTCTTCCTTAAGATTGACCTTCCATAAGATTAACATGGCAACTTTGAGGGCCACTGGGGCGAAGCCCTTAACATACATTGAACTCATTTTAAGGGAAGCACAACTTCAGAGTGAGCTCTGTAAAATGACACCAAAAACATCAAAATCGATTAAAAACTCTAGGCGGAGTTCTACTCACAAAATAACCCCTAGATAATTAATTATGTACTAGTGGACCGGGCAATGCTTCGCTATTGCTTGATTTACCTAACCTAAAATTATATTCAGTTTTTGATCCAAATCAGTTGTTGATTAAAATCAGCTGTTGATCAAAATCAGCTGTTGATCAAAATCAGCTGTT
>JAGFPH010006339.1:31627-66975 GCA_018207615.1 Philaenus spumarius
AAAAAATATAGAGAGAAGAAATAAACATACAAAAAATATAGAGAGAAGAAACCTAAACTACATAAATAAATGGTACTAAGAGGTTATAAATCTTGTTAGGGGCTTTATGTGTAAACTTAAAAACTAATTAATACTAAATCTACACACCAAACATAAAATAAACCTAAAAAAACAACATTAAAAAATGTATTTACATTGGCTAAAAGTTGACATATCTCAGCCGACCAAACCCAGCAAAATAAACAATAAGTTTACAATTTAAAACAAAAAAAAAGACTAGCTTTCTACCATAATTACTTTAAATATTACATTTAAAGCAATAAGAGTTTCTAAATTACATTTACTACAAAATTAACCTAATTCCTAATCTATTTATAAATGAATACACACCTGCTAATACCCCCTCCCATCCCTACATCATACTCAAACAGCCTCACTTATAAAGTCTGTGCACACACACACACTCCTTCACCAACTCATACACACCAAATCAAAATACAGTAGGACCTCGATAATTCGAAAACCTCTATAATTTGGAACTTTTGTCACTTCCCCTGAGAAAACCTCTAATATTCTAAAATAAATATTCTGTTAATTCGAAGTATTTTCATATAGCCTCTATATTTCGTTGCTAAAGTCAACTTCTAAAATTCAAATTTTGTTCCCCATTAGCCTCTGAAATTCGAAGTTAATAAAAAAAAAAAAAAAAAAAAACAAGCCTATTTAAACACGAACAAGTGCATGCACTAAGGTAAAAAAACACAGTTTCCTTAAAATAATAAGTGGATTCTTAAAATAATGGTTTACCTCTGTAATTCAAATTTTATGTACACTAACCTCTATAATTATTCAAAGTCTCGATAATTTAAACTTCATTTAATTTGAAACAAAATTGCTTTCACTGGGATTTCAAAATAGTGAGGTTCTATTGTATACATATTTATATTATTTGTTGTGTTGTAATAATGTCAGAACAGAATCATATTATTTGATATAGATGTATAAATAATTCTAAATAATACTAAATTAATAAATATTTAAAAACAAACTAAAATCAGAGTTTTGATCAATCTGAATCGCCATGGGTGCCAAATAATTTGTATCAGAGGTATTACTATAGCTGTAGTTTATGTACTACACCATACCAAAGCATTGTGATCATAATCACAATAATAGTGCTTGCTATACTAATTGAACATCCAGCATAATCTGGTAGAAAATCATGAAATAGAGGAACAATAACATGTCAAGCATTACAGTCATGTTTGCTTGTAGCCATGTCAATCCTAACTGTGTTGTTATGGGTTGGATAGTATAATTAATTGTTTATACAATCTCATTATCTACACCACTCTAAGAGTTTAAACATATTACATGAAATTGGTTTTACGTAAAAAAATAATGGTACCATTTATAATTTTTGTATCATTGATATGTATTTTGAGCGATTAAATTTTACTTTGTTCTGTACACTAGCCTAACATATGACTTATCTTTGTTAATACAAAAACAAAAACCCAACTACCATAAATTATCAATTAGTTATAGACATCGTTGAAGATTATGTTAAGTTATGTTTTACTTTGAGTAATTGTTTAGATACAGTATGGATTTGAAGGTTGAATAAATGAATTGTATTAGTTTTTATGAAATACTACTTTTCTTAGTAAATGAATATATGTTAAAAGACTTTTATTCTTTGCAGGCTATTTTCCATATTTTAAATTTTTTTACGTTAATCGATTACATAAAATATAAACTATTTGTGAGAACTATTATAGTTTCAAAACACTTAGTTTGTTGGGTTTGAAATGTCGTTTTAATCAGGCTTTCTTCTAACATTCTCCCTGAAGTATAACTGAGTTTGATAAACGCTTTATTTACACATTAAAATGTTTTTCAGTTTTGCTTTAATTTTCTGTCTATATTAAGCTTTAATAAACTTTGTTATAAAATGTCAGACTTTTTAGTGTTGATGCAGTTTTCACTAGATTTTTTAAACAAAGCCTAAATAACGTATATTATATAATCTCAATATTTATACCTAATGAAACTGTAACAAGAAACAAGTTTGGGGACATTTAAATTAATTAAAACAATCACTATTAATACCTACAGGAGCACATGAAGGATTTGTCGAAGGGTGGGGGGATGGGGGTGTATGAATACCTCCATCAGAATGGGCCTGCCAATGTTATCAATATGCAACCTTTAAAACATATTTTCAGCTCTTTTAGTCCTTGATACAAAAACCGCATGTTATGTGGTTTGCACATGTAAATCATTGCTGAGCTAAGCCTTATCTAGGAGAACCCATAGAATGTTTATTTTTGTTGTACTTTTTACAAAATATTTTTTAATTAATGCACTTTAATAAGCTATTTAGTCTGACATTGACACATTTTTTGTAGACAAAAATTATCTAATACATTAAAATACCCCTCCTCGTACATCTGTGGGCTTCCAGTTTAGTCACAAAGTATCACATAATACTGAAATACAGTCATTTCCTGAAATAAAATGTTTGTTGTTTTTAAGAATTAAAAATTATGGAAAAACGAAAAACTCCATCGTCAGTTTATTTACCATAAATATATTTTATAAAATTAGAATACTTTAAATGTTTAAAATCGCCTGACTTGTAAATGATAATACCAATATCTGAAATGTGTAAAAAATGAGTCATGGATGATTAAATACATAAAATAGCTTAATTATTATTGAACATTTAAACTGAATCAGAATATAACATTAAGTGATTTGTTGCAATGCAATTTTATTGCAACTCTTATTCCTTAACTGCAGAGGTAGCCTAACAACGGCTTGCATAGACAGTTTGTAAACAGAGCGTGCACATTCATTGGATACATGCAACGTTTGATTTGTTTGTTGTTATTTAATGGTTCGTCTTCTTAGAGTGTCCTTTTTTTTTTTGTGAATGTACATCTCTAAAAGAATGAGAAATTGAAAATCTTCCAAATCCAATTTCCATTGCGAGTACTTACAGTAAATCTATTTGACAGTTAAAAACACCCAGACGAAGCTGCAATAGGATTGCTAGTAAAAGTTAAAGCAGTTTTTAGCACCTGCTTGTTTTTTATTTTTATTTGCTTTGTTTTATACTTATCGATTGTTTTTTTTACTTAATTTTTTCTTTAGGGGTGGCTTAAGCACCCAAAGCCCTCCCTCCCTGGGTACACGCCTGAATACCTAAGTGTATTACTGTATTAGTATGAACAACTAAATTAATTTTTAATTAATTTACTAACTTCAAATGGTCCGATTAGTTTTCTTTTACTGCTACTGGGTCTTACAAGTTTCATCACAACCTATGTCATTGACGAAGACGAAAATTCTAGACTATAATCACAACACATAAAAGAATAAACATGTAATGTTCACCATTAAAGGGTCGTTAAATAATTTAAAATGGGACATAGCTTTCCACACAAGTACTTGCGGGTCGTCTCAAATACATACTGAGTAAAGGGAAATTAATAGAACCATTTAAAGGGTAGTAAATTAATTTAAAAAATTTACAATAGTGGTCCAGGAAGTAGGATTAAAAGAAATGAATAATTAAATTAACTAAACTTTCCTTTAATATACATAAACAAACATTGTAAAGTTTACATATGAATGTTACTAAAATTGGGCTTCAGTACTATTGAATTATAAATAAAACTCTTATGAAATGTAATCAGTTATTTAACAAACCCAAAGAAATAAATACAGGGTGATTTTTAAGTATGGAAACGGCTTAATATTGCGTAACTGAGACGTACTTGGCGAAAGAAGCTTATGCGAATCTGCATAGTTTTAAAAATCCAACATTTTGGTGGTTCTGGAATTTTTGTCTGCCATCTTGGATCCGCCGTATTGGATTCAATTTTGTTTTTAAATGGGATGTTGATCATGTGACGTGTCATTTCAATGTGGAATTTCTAGAAAAAAACAACGGTGTAACCTGTTTTTACATAAGATGTCTTCGTTTTCGAGTTATAAGCATTCAAAATTGCAATTTTGGGAAAATTGTCCATGCAATAAAAAAGGTAGAACACACTGTATAAACCATTTTATAGAATTTTTCAATCATAAAGTATCTAATAACTAAGTTTAAACGGTGGTAAGACACGATAATAATAAAAAAGTAATAATAATAAATACTTTTTTAATGTGCTACCTTTTGGCTGATATTAACACCGGTAGGTGAATTGTGGTTAGTGAATAATTAACATAGCCATTTATTTTGTTGTTCTATTGTTTATTTGTACGGCAATATAAATCCGTTTACATACTTTAAATCACTCTATATAATTATTAAATCAACCATGTTTTTAAACAGTGATGTGTGGGTTTAAAATAAAATATGTGAGTCAGAGTGTATGTGCAGACTATGAGAACTGCTGACAGATGGTTTATGCCATCATTCAGCGGCAGCCATAATTATTTTACAATGGAGGGGGAGGGGTGTAATACAGGGTTATTTTTGAAAATTTTGAAGTCATTAGTGACCAAACGCGACTATTTAACTTTAAACTGGTTACACCTATATTCAATTGAGATAATCATTGGATTCAGCTCACCAAGTCCTTTCAAAAGGCCACTGAGCCGATTCTAGGTTGCATAGTTTAGGAGTTATAATACAAAAGTGTGCATTTTTCTTTCACTTTTTGGTTTACCGACTTTTCAAACAGCTGTAGCTTTTCAACGATAGGTTTTTAAGAAAAATCTGAGACCACCTTGGCACTTTAAAATTTAATTCTCTACAATTTTCATATTTGACATTTTTTTTCCGACATCTAAAAAATGCAAAGGGGTAAATGCAAAAAAATGTTGATAGTTTTTGTTGACAGTTTTGCTTTAAGGTATTTTTGGCTGTAACTTTTGAACCGTTTGTCAGAAATAAGTGGCATATGCAAGTCTATGATGTTTACTTAAGAGTATTTTGTCAGCCCATTTTTCACCCGAACAAAGCCGTGGGTACAGCTAGTACTTCATAATTACCAACCTTTCGTACCACACCCAGCAACGGATATGCATCAAACACTGTATATTTATTTGTGGTCTGCGAGTAGTCAACTAACCTGCTTTTAGTCACTAGTACTTGCGTACGCCATGGAGGCATAATATTTATTATGATTTTTTTCTGACAGCAGTTTAGAAATTTCTGATTTTGATGAACTGGGCGTCTTGCTCGAAGTATCTCCTTGATGTAGTAGCTGTAGGTTTACAGTCTGGGGATGGATTTCCAAACAACTTATGAGGCTGAACTAGATCTGAGGCAGCATTGCAAATCTGAAGAGTGTCATGTTCATAACAAAATGACATCAATCCTATAGTGCAAAATCATTACAGTAGAGCGTCGATAATCCGAACGTCAATAATCCGAAACGTCAAAAATCCGAACGAATTCCGAGGCATCCCCTGCAAAAATTTCGTTTTCGAAAATTCCAACTATTGCAAAATAGTTAAATATTTCATAAAAATCTTCATCGCAGTTTGTCATTATTATCTCTTTTTAAACACTTCTTAATACTCTCACACGCCCTCACAACAGACTGGCTGTCAGTATTTTCACTGTCACGCTAATAAGCTGCTTTAGCGCTAGCAGTAAACATACAGAAAGTTTATTCATTTTTCTTTGTGTAATCATTATAACAGTGTGTAGTACATACAGTAGTGTACTATACATTATTATTTTTTTTTTAATTTTCGTTTGTGTTGTCACAGATCATACGATATCACGCGATCTCCCACTTTTATACAATTGCATACATCACATTAACTATAATGTACAAGTGAACCTTTAATTATATACTGTACTGCAATTGAGAGTTACAAGTATAATCATGTTGGCCCTACTGTGTACGTGCATGTTCTTCTAAATCGTAATATGTAAGTAGTCTTACATAGCCTACTGTATTGTAATTACATTACTGCTTGTACTGTTTAACCACTTTAATCGATTAAAGGGCATATATTTTAGCCTAAATGGCATTTTTTTTGTTATTTTCAAAAATCCGAACAAATTGATAATCCGAACCCCCCTTGGTCCCAATTAGTTCGGATTTTCGACGCTCTACTGTACATCATGTCCTGTGAGAATAGGGCCGTCCGTAGGAGTGTATGCACTCGGGGCAAGCTTACATTGGGCACCCCGTACCATACCGGGTTGTACGCATGCAATGGACTCGAAAAACTACATAGACTAGTAGTCATGAATGTTTGGTAAATAAGAATAAAAACAGTAAAAAAAATTGGATTTTGATAATTTGTTAATTATTGGGTAGGCCTAAATGCAAAAATAACTTAGCCCTACTAAAATTTATAAATTAAAGATTTTGTTTTACAATTTAACCCTGAAAACATCATTGTTCAAAATACCCAATAAAATGTCTACATACCATTGAAGTGTTATTTAAATTGGTTAACTGATTTAAATTTTTGGTAGGGGCCTACGCCAAGTAAATAGATTAAAATTTGCTAATATAATTTTTGAGGTTTAATTAACTTTTAGTTAGGGAACAATTTATTACTATCTGTCTGCTCATCTCTGCTAATCCCTATAGCTGTACAGTTTATTAAGCCAATCTAGTAAATATTTTGATTTCACTTGTAATAAATTTAAACATTTTCAGGCTTACACAGTAATGGTGCGCAAAGATGTTCCTGTTCCAGACGCACATCCAAGCGTCATTGAACGTCGCTACACTGAATTCTTGGAACTCTACAAGGCTCTTTGCAAAGAATTCCCTACAATAATGGTATCAGTTAGTTTCCCTAAAAAAGCCTTGATGGGCAATTTCACTCCCGAGATGATTTCAAGCAGAAGTGCAAGTTTTGAAGCTTTACTCAAATTCATATCTGAGAACGAAAGAATGAAGAACTCTAATGTCGTTATAAATTTCCTGCAGAGTAAAGAACAAGAAGAGGCTCGTAAGTGGATTCTTGAAAAGCGTTACGATCAGGTGTGTATTGTGTTTGTTTAAAACAAATTTTAGTAATGGGTAATATTGTCATAGTGGTAATTGTTTTCTATTTTTTTGTCAGAAGCAAATCTTCCTTTATTGAGGTATGTTATATATTTATATATTGTAACAATGAATTAACATAATTCAAGGACTGTAAAAATAAATACGAATGACTAACTTACTTTAAAAGTCGTCATGAAATGAAGAACTAGGACGCTTGTTGATGGTTCATAACACGCATCTTGAGATTTATTTTTGTTGTTTTATTCTAACAATGAATTAACATGATTCAAGGCTCGGAAATCATTAATAAATGATGAAAACTTATATTAAAAGTCATCTGGATTAGATTCTGCATCAGAGTACTAGTGTTGGAAACATTATGTGACTAAAAACTATAAGTTAGAACTTCAGGCTATTTTTTAAAAAAAATATAATTACAACTTATCGTCGTCAATAGTCAATTGTCGTATAAATTCTTCAAACGACGGCCGTTTCGGCTTATTCTGCCATTTTCAAGTTAAAATTTGTTGGATGAATTAATCCGTTGTTACACATCATATATACATTTACACACAAACGTTCAGAATAAATTATAATAAACACACAAACAAATTTACTATTAAGAAATCACATGTCTCGTGGGCCCACTGTCTCGCACTGTACTGATGTCATCAAAGTTCACTGGGTTGCAATTTTCAATAGATTGTTATCAATTATTACGTGGTGGGGGGAGTTTATTTAGTCTCTGTTTCTGTTATAATTGTATCAAATAAAACATTGGAATCAATTCCAAGCTTTTCATTAAGTATGGTATGCGGTTCAGTTTTAATCATTTTATATATTTCATATTGTTCTAAAGCATTTAATAATTTGCCCTTTTCGCAGTGGTGGAGTATTCTTAAGGTATGGTCTATTGTATTGTAATTGTGGTTAAGATTGATGAGGTGTTCAGTATATTTGGATTCAACACCTTGTAGGCGTAGAGTTTGTTTACTAGTGGGGATGTGCTCCTTGAACCTCGTCTTGAACGATCTACCCGTCTGTCCAATGTATTTCATCTGGCAGTCGGCGCATGATAATTCATAAACACCAGTGCTGTCAAATTTGTCTCTATTATTCCTGTTTGTGTTAATCACCCTTTGTAAATTATATCCTGTTTTAATGCTGTAGTGTATCCTTGTTTCTTAAAGATGTTGCTGACAATGTGCTGTAACTCTTCATTGTATTGTAACACTATATATTTATTCTCCGATTTTACCTTTGGTTTCCTAGACTTATTTTCTTGTTTTTTTAAAATTCTGTCAACAATAGATGGTGGATATCCATTGTTGATGGCAATGTGTTTAATAGTATTGATTTCATTGTTGAAATCTTCTTTGTGCATGGGTATGTTACTTAATGAAAAGCTTGGATTTGATTCCAATGTTTTATTTGATACAATTATAACAGAAACAGAGACTAAATAAACTCCCCCCACCATGTAATAATTGATAACAATCTATTGAAAATTGCAACCCAGTGAACTTTGATGACATCAGTACAGTGCGAGACAGTGGGCCCACGAGACATGTGATTTCTTAATAGTAAATTTGTTTGTGTGTTTATTATAATTTATTCTGAATGTTTGTGTGTAAATGTATATATGATGTGTAACAACGGATTAATTCATACAACAAATTTTCACTTGAAAATGGCAGAATAAGCCGAAACGGCCGTCGTTTGAAGAATTTATACGACAATTGACTATTGACGACGGTAAGTTGTAATTATATTTTATATATAACAATAGTCGGAATGGCGATAAGCATAATAAGTATTTTTTTAACTTCCCGCTAAGAAAATTGAAAATTTTCTAAAATCGGGAAGTTATTGGTTTCACCCCGTTTTTCGAAAATCGAGTATTCATCAGATCTTGACGTTTTGAGGTCCTAGGAATCTTCCCTGACCACTCCCGAGAGGGTGTCACCCTGTCTGTATGTATGTGTGTGTGTGTGTGTGTGTGTGTGTGTATGTAAGTATGTGACCCGCTTATAACTTTTGAACGGCTTAACCGATTGGATCCTACCAAACGGCGTTCTAAAGAGTTCCATCAAACTTAGATTTCCTGAAAATTTCAACTAATTCGGACTGGTAGGTTCTGAGAAATTTCGAAAAAACTAAGAAATACAATTTTTTCAAATCAGGTTTTTTTGGAATAACTTTTAAACGGCTTTACCGATCAATTCCAAAATCTAATCAGCTTTTAACCTTGAAAAGCGACGTCGATCGCTACCAGTCCGGTCAAAATCGGTTAATTCGTTCGTGAGATATCGTAAACGAAAGAAAATAAAAAAAAGTGTTTTTCCTCAATTTCTCCGAAACTTTTCATCTGAAAAATTTTTGTTGTCGATTCTTTCAATGGACTCGAAAAACTACATCGATTGCCGCAAATCGCATAAAAATCGGTTGATTCATTCAAAAGTTCTGGCAGTTCAAAATTTCCAAAAATAGTGTTTGTTGTAATTAAACTTAGCGGGAAGTTACATGAATGGCCTTTAGGGTCAACCGTTTTCCAAATTTTTTTTAATGCTTTTGTTTCTGTTATCCATAGACAATAATTAATAAACTTTGTAAACATATGTAAGTTAAAATATTAATTATTGTCTATGTACAACAAAAACACAGCAGTCTTTAGTCTTGTGTCTTAAGTCTTTAGTCACAAATATGTCTCCAATTTGTTAAACATTTTGTCCATTGCAGTCCATTAGTGATAACATAACTCAATAGGGGAAGGTTTGCTTGAAACGTACTGGAACTAGAGACTATAAGTTGGGACTTTAGGCAATTTTTTTCTTTTTAATTTTTTTTAGGGTGAATTTCTTTTTCTGGGCCTTGAATCATGTTAATTAATTGTTGGAATACATAAATAAGAAACATATCTCAATATGGGAAGATTTGCTTCCGAGAAAATAATAGTAAACAATTACCGTCATAATTAAATTTATAACCAGATCTTATATTTAGAATGGTAACCTTATCATCATGCCTCATTATTAACAGGTCTTTTTAATTACGTGCCTATCATTGTGTTGTAGGATTTATAGTATGTTGCAAATATCATATTAGAGAAGAAAATAAATTGTGTTTCATTTAAACTCTAGTGTATAACAATAAATTATAATTAGTTGTATACATTTTATATTAATGAAAACTGAAACAATGGCTTAATTTTAGGTAAACAATTTTTAAGGAATAACTCAATACAAATAAATTATTAACCCTCAAACTGGCAGACTGCAGTCTCTCGGGCGCAAATGCAACGCGCTCGAACCTTAGCGAGAATTTGCATATACTTGCATAATCGATAATTTAATCCACGTAAATTCACCCAATCGTAATAAAACGAGCACCATTGGAAAGGAAATGAATTAAACTTTAAATTTTGTATTTACAACTTTTTCGTAAAACGTACATTTACATACGTAATCATCGTTTTAAAATATACATATCGGACTACAGCTATTTCCGCATTCTGCATACAATTGTACTGTTATTTCCCACTTCTTCAACGAGCAACACCATCTACAGAAGTATTTCTATCGAGATTATAAAGCTACCATGGGATTCGTCAAGATTTTATCTTTCTAATGGTGCCTTCCAATCAGATGTCACTATTTTACAGGATAATTCAAAAGATTTCTGTAAACCCTTGCGATTGGACAGTTTTCAACCAATGAAACAGCCCATTTGTCAACCGATATTGGGAAGGCACTGCCTTATGTTTTGACAGATTTCTTTTCACCATTTTGTAGAGAATAGTTTGATCTTTCTAACGGATGGAAGTAAACTAGAAAAAAACAGTTTTTTGTTCGTCTAGACAGCAGTGGAATGTACATATTTATCTGGTGAGACCGTCTGACGCGTCCCTTATCCACGTTATTCAAATGACCTGTGCTATCTCACCGGCGAAGTTTCATTAGATTGATGTCATTTTTTTATTCAAATAAAGATAACTCAAACATTTTTGTGAACTAAGGAAAGACAAGTATACCGTTATTTTCTTTGATTTATCCTCTAGCCTACTCTTTGTTATAATAATATTTCTTTTTTGGTCAAAGCATATGTATTAGTAAATTAAGTTTCAATCTAGGCCCAGTTTTGTTAGCATAGTGTATTTGGAACATAAAAACTGTGTTTTTCAAAATAAGAAATTTTAAATTGATAAATGTTTTTATACAGTTCTATTTAGAACTAAATTACAAAACTTTTTTACGCTTACGAAAAAAATACAAAAAATGTTTACTACTTGTTATGTAGGCCTAAAGTTGAACTTTTTCCTTTCGTTACTGAACATTTTTTGTTTCTTGAGCTAATAACTTTTACAATTTCGAAAGAAACTAATTTTTAGTTTCATATTTGAATTCTTTGAAGTTTCTTCTACAGAAAAGCTACTGAACACTTTTGGATTGGGGTTCATTTACTATTTTTGGTGAATTTTTAAAAATATGCTTGCAAACGCTATAAACGGGCTTTTCAGTTTTAGCTTTAACGATGCCAGTTCTAGGGTTAAACTAACAAAATTAAATTTACCAAATGAGAAAAAGAAATAACATTAATAATGGTTACGAAATGGTTCAATAACTTCAAAAATATAAACCACATTGTTCAAAAACAAAAATTCCTTTTCATACATATTTACCCTTTGATCGCCATACCATTGCTACTAGAACGCACAGAGTACCTCTAAAAGGTCGACTAATCGGGACATTGTGTTGAGCTATTGTTGTGCGAAACCGGCCCATATTGTGACGACTATTTTGGCTGTTTTGATAGATGTTTACTTAAACCGTTTTATAGCTAATATAAAAGATAGAATAATGATTTTGGACTCTTGTTCGGAGTTATTAAAAGTATGAAAACTAAAATTTAAAAAAAATTCGGTTTATTACCGATACTAATTAAAAAAACTAAAGAAACAATTATTTTTATAAAATGTTTAAATTTAGAGCTAACAACTATGTGAAAACAAAATTGTTTGACTCTAACCTATATATTATGTTATATCCTATTTCATTTAGAATATCTTCTGAAATATTTCTAAAATATTAACAGTTAAAAAATAAAATTTTTTACCATACACACATTACGATTTTCTTAGAAACAACGATTTTATGGTAAGACTGGGTTTGATTTTGTTTTTTATAAAATTTGGTTTAATAATATAAATAATTCGTAATACACAAAAAACCTAAAATAGACTTAGTAAAACTGGAGCAAAAGTATAAACATCAGATAACTCACTACACTTAAATTGGCCACAGCCAAATAGATTTATTTATTTTGCACAGCTATAAAAGTTTTTTTAGAAAGATCTAAACTAAAAATAATATGTTTTGATAATATAAAAGACCAGTTCTTAACCTCTTCAAAAGTATGTAAAAATATAGGTTTAGAGTAATAAAAGTGATAAAATAAACAAAATACTAAAAGCTGATCACGTCAGCCCATGGCGATATTTGGACAACTTTTGGTATTTTGTCAGTGTTCAGACAGTTTTTAAAAGCTGATTAAATTGGACCTTGGTGCTCAAAGGGTTAAATAAAGTAGACAATATTAACATGTTATATCTGGAGAATACATTTTAATAATGAATATAATAATTAAAAAACTTAAATAATATTAATAAATTACATCTCAAATTTATACAGTTCTAAGGGAAACCCCTGCGTGCTCCGCATGCTGACCCCATTGGAACATTCTGTACACATAATCGTGGTATGTTTTCTTTATAATAAAGGTGTAGGATTAATAATACCCCAAAGCTGAGGCGGTAAAAAATGTTAAATGTTCAAATCATATTATTTTGTACATTTTATAACAGCAGTTATAATAAAGGTTAAAAGAACCATTAAGGCTTAGTTAGGTCTACACTTTAATAAAAACCTAACCTAAAAGTTAGGATTACAAAGTTTGAAATAAGTTGGTAATGGAAATATTAAAGCAAACAGCTGTTAACTGTTATTTTATTCAATTGATTGCTATGGTAATAAATGTTAATACATGTGTTGACATCAGTCTAGGCCTAACCTAAGAATTTTTTCCGACTAAATCTACAAAAATATTGAAATAAAAAAATGTTTTTATCGAAATAAATTATAGTCTATGTTACTCAGGGATAGTGTAGCTTTTTATTAGTAAAACTATTTCTTCAATCGGTTTAGTAGTTCCAGAATTACCCCCTACATACAAACAAACAAAAAAACAAACTTTACCTCTTTATAATATAGTATAGATAGATAATGGAATAAATAATATACAGTCAAACTTTTATTTATCAAAATTCATTATAAGGTTAAAGCCCCAATCCAATTTATACTGTATATCGCATAAATTAAATTCAACAGTTGACGCTGAAGCTTGGAGTGTTTGCCCATCTTGGGTTTGAGTCCACACATCGGGTTGGCAAAACTTTTTGTCTTGTAGGCTATATTCATCCTTTGAAATCATATTACATGTGAATAATTTCAACAGATATGTTGTATGAAGTTGTAGGTTGTTATTACAGTACAATGCTTGTGCATTAGTCTCTACACAAACAAAAACGAGCCCTAATTGCACATACAATACTGTACCATGTCCGTACAGTACTACTTAGTAACCTACAATATTTTTAGGAGATTATTAAATTACAGCAATAAATAATATGCCTGGTGAACAACCAAGTTAGACACTATATAATTATTAAGACAATAAAGAATATGTGCTTATTCAGAAATCAAATCTCTATTTTTAAATAAAATATACAAAATAACATAACAAATCATATATTTCAGGCTATACCATTGCTGGAGAACTGTTTTCGATTGATAAACAAGTTGCAAATGGATAGGCATCCTGAAGTATTACGCACCTTGTGTTTGCTGGTTGCTTGCTGTGAAGCCGCAAGTGATCCTCAAGCAGAATATTTTGCCGAGATCGCTCTACGGCGCTATGAAGCTGTAAGCGATGCAGATTTGCTCAAATATTATGTGCCACTACTTCAACTCTGTGTTCATCTATTTTGGAGTTCTGGAAGAGATAAACAGTTTATAGAAGAGCGTCTGAGTAAATTAAAACGTTGTGGTATTAAAGTCGAAGGAAGCCCTTCTCTGTTGGAGATAGTGTTTGCTGATCAAGTTTGTACTTTATAGCTACTCGTAGGGTTAGATTTTTATTTTTATTATTTTAAGTTTGTGATAACAGAAATTTTTATTTTATTGGTGTATATTTTATTTATTTTGTTGGTGTTGTGTATGTTTGGCTTAATTTAAAAATATGAGTGACATGTATTTTTTGCAAACTCTTGAAATTTTATGACTATTTGTTTTAAGTCTAGGATTCCTAAATTTTAATCTCAACTTCATGTTAGTTTATATATGATGAATTATGATGGCACTCTAGAAGTATGACATGCTTAAAAACATGCTTAAGTGCACTTTAAGCCATTTTAGGTACTTTTGAAATTGTCATGAGTTTAGAAAAATGCTTTTAAATCTATTTTAAATTCTGGTCATTAAAATTATTTACTATGTAGGCCTACTCATATTTTTAAATTGAACTAATGGATCATACCAACTTATTTTATTATGAAAAGTATATTATTATATATACAACTACCAAATATAATTACCAAAGCATTATTGATGTTATGACTTTAGTAAGTACTAATTTTAATGAGTGTTTTTAACAAAAAGTGGTATAATTTAAAGTTGAAAAACTATTATAGCAATAATACCATGGGGACTATAATGAGGCTCAAATCTGTTTTTAACAATATCTGAAAATGATATGCATTGAAATATTTTAACGTAATTAATGACTTTTTGAATTTATTATTTTTATTTGCATGGTGATTTCGGTAAATGTTGGTAGTTTTAACTTATAATAATAAAAGTAAAATTAACATATTTTACACAGATAAAGAAAGGCAAATATAGAAACCAAGAACCCTGCTTTAAAATTTTGACACTATATCCCTCCACTAATAACTGTGTAATGAATTTTATTTTTTGTAAGCAGTAGAACTTATACAGGCCTCAATTTACAAATGGGTCAGTTTTTGAGAGCAGGGGTTTACTGATGCTTTATAAATTTTTTGTACATTTTGTTTTAACGTTGCATTGGACCATCCACTCCCTCAATTACACTCGTTCAACACTCGGTTCAGAATTTTAAGTCCGCCAATCGCTACTCGAAAAACCTCAAGATATCCCCACATTACAGTGTGTTTCGACTATGCGAGCCAACTACAGTAAAGTCTCCCACATTGTCCCTCAGCTCGGAATCGAAATGGGACAACTTGGGAGCACCAGATACCCTTTTGCCAGCCTCGTGGCACGCCTTTGATGTTCTGCTAGCGCTGTGACTATAAGTAAGAGACCGATGATTCAGCATCGAGGCGGCCGAAAAGTTTAAAAACCAGAGATGCTTAAACTTTTATATTATTAACTTGTTCGGCATGAAAAAGTTTATAAAATATTGATGAGATTATTTTAATCAAAATAAAACCAAACGTGATGTAATTTGGACCATATTTAGTGATTAATACTTATTGAATAACTCATTTAATTTCACAATTAATTAATTAAAAAATAAATATCCCCTTATTTATTAATATTATTTTTTCAAGTCTGGACCTCGTTTTAAAGCGCTGCATAAAAGTAATAGGCCTACTATTTAAGTGAATAATAATAATTAAAACGGAATTTTCTTAATTTTTTTATTTACACAATTAAAATTTGTTTATGTTTACAGTCTTTTAACGAGGATTTAAATTTCTGACAAAGGCTATTGACTAAATAAGAGACATTTTGCCAAGTTTTTGCTTAACCCCTTAACGGTTCATTAAATTTACTACTTTTTGATACCAAAATGCTCATTTTTTTTTGTTGCTCAAATTAAAGTTTAAGTTTTTTAAACTATATTTTTAATAAGAAAAAATAATTTTTATGGTAAATAATTATGATAATTTTATATCACCAATATTTTGAGGGCCTACTAGGTGGTCAGCTTCATCAAATTGAAAATCTTCATCCTCTTCAGAACTTATTTCACTAAGTGTATCACTGTCACTATCACTCAAGTCCACGAATAATAATGAATTAACATCACTGTCGTTTAAATTTGCCATATTAAAAACAAAAAGTTTATTCTAAAACATTAGCGTACATAACAGCAGAAAGCTAACCTAAAAACCAGCACACTACTCTCTACATCAAAACACAGCAGCTGGCTGTAAGCAGACATGGCCCATAGAATTTCGTTGTTGGATAACAACTGTAATGCATATTTTTCTCACAGATGCTTAAAATATTAGTTAAATGACCTGTCAATAGATAGCAGTACTAACCGACAGCTTTAGTGGACATTAAACGGATTAAAATTAGTCATTGATTGCTGCGTCCACTATAGTCGACAGTAGCACTTTCGAAGCGTTTTGCTGGCGTCCACTAAAGTCGACATAAACCGTAAAGGGGTTAAAGTAGTATGTGCCTCTAAAATTTGCAGTGTGTTATATACAAGTACAAAAATAGTTACACATATACATGTGTACTTTTCTTATAAAAGTAAGCATATTATCTGCACCTTTAAACTCACCAAAAACACGTAAAGTAGGAGTTTTAGAAGTGAACATTTCAAAAATCCGGACCTCCTTTCTGACACTTCCGGTCAGTTCCAGCAGTGTTCCGTTACTGGAAAAATTAAGAGTAAACCCCTGGAGGTGGGAGAAATTGAAGTGGGAAAAATAAAATACACAAATTTGAAGGAAGGGAAACATAAATATTTTTTTAACGTAAGTCTTGCATAATAATTTTATTTAAAAAAATACATGTCAAATCCTAAAATTTTAAAGCTCAGCGGAAATACTTGTAATTTCCCTGTGATTGGTGCGAGAGAAATACATATGACCTGTTGCCGGTTGAGTAGAGTTCTGCCATCGTCTGCGTCAAAGGTAAAAGTTTGTTTATTCTAACAAACTTAAATAATTTTACAAAAATGTTTAACTTTAGAGGCTACTCGCACTCACTAAATTCACTGAATTAAAATTTCAAGATATTTGGAAAGTGGATATTTAACAATTAGGGTATAGGCCTATTAGGTCAAACAAAAGTTTACTAGCCCTGATGATAAATTTTAAGGAGAGAGGTACAAAAATAATAGGGTTGTTGAGTGGAGTATGAGGCAGTATCAGTTGTTAAAGTAACTTATAATTAAATAGTAAATGTTTTCTTGATAAGAGGTGGGTTAAATAAAACCTGCAACGTTGCACACAATGTCTTATAAAAATGTATAAGTTTATAAATAATGTTGTAGTATTTTGGTTGTTTATCTTACAGTTGTTCCTGACTGAATGTTGTTTGTTTTTATAAAACAAAGTTGTTGAAAGTATTATAAAAATTTAAAGTGCATAAAAGAAATGTTTACATTAGACAAATTTATTATTTATTTGATCTCTTATCTGATCTTTAGATGTATTATTAGTATTTTAAAATTGTTCAAATATCTTTCTAATCTATAATAGTTGTTGGGCGTTATTAGAAAACTTATGAGAAATAACGGAAAGTACCTTTTACTGGAAATTAGTTTCTTTGAGTAAATATTGATTGAAGTACATTTTCATAAATACTCATTCATCTCTGTACTTACGTTTTTCTTATGCTACAATTTCATCTTTCTTTTATAACCGCCCAAGTTATTTTATTTTTGTTTTGTACTCTTTAATGTTAATTTTTGATCTGGTTTTCACATGATCAGATCAGGAAGTTTTAAAATTGCTGATGTCCTTATATTTTCAGAGGGAAAGAGTTCTTTTCAGGTGTAGGCTAACAATATTTTTTCTGAATTAGTCTAACAAATTTACTAAGGAAACAATCAAGTATATATGAGTTGGCTCCCAATTGAAGTAAATTTATAGTTGCATCAGGAAATTTATTTCAATCTTTTCTGTTCAAGCTGTTGTAGTATCTGTTTATTGATGACTAATGTTTTTTTAAATTCATTGTAATAGGTCTTAAATTTTAAAATATATTATTTATTAAATTACAAATAGTGAGATTTTCTATCACATAATATGAATTTTAAACTTATTTAATAGGATTACTATTACATACATGTAATTCTTAACATCTGTTTGGACTCATTTGTAATTTGTAACAATCTATGAATTAAAAAGCTAATATCTATTTTCAATTGCTTGCATATATTTTCCTGTATTTGTATTGTACTATATAGGCTAATTGAATCCATATTTTATCTTGTTTAATATTTGTTAGATTATACTTCTCAAATGCACGGTTTTTGAAAGATGTTATACACAGGGCCGGATTTAGGCATGGCCACATGGCCAGTTTTTCAAGAGTTCAATCCAATTACTTACTACCTTTAGTGAAACAGACAATTTTAAGCCTATTAATGATCCAGTATTTTGGAAAGTAAACAACCAGTATTAAATAATCAGAATAAATTTGCACATGAATTTATAATGGAAGAGGAAGGCTTTAGTAAAATAGGGCAAACGACAGGATTTTGGAGGGGGAGTCATGCGGCGAGAATTTAAGAAGGATGGTTTCGCAAAAAACCTGCTTTAGAAAATTCTAGTGCTTGCATTGTCACTGAATTTTAAACTGATTTTAAAATTTTGTAAGCTTCTTTGGGTACTATATTACCACTTGAACTAAAACTTAATGTTAATGCATTGTTTGAATTCCATGATGCACGAGAGACACAGTAATAACGATCTCACTCTAACGGCTCAAGAAGCTGGTTGAATAGTCAGAACATGTTCACACTTGACACTGCCTCTTTCAACAGACCAAGCTGTCCGATTAGATCAAATGGATGTAGTGTCAGCAATTGGTGGTATAAAAATTAAGTCACCATATTTTTTTATCATCACACCCAGAGTACAGTAAGCTGATTTACATACTATTATAGTTAAGTGCATTAAAAATAAAAATAGTAGGAATATAATAAATAAAAAAGTAAATTTTAATTAATTTTGAACTTTTATATCGCTGATATTTTGCACTTTCATATCACAGCATAATGCAACTCCAATTGGTATTTTCAACAAGAGTTGGGGAAGTTGTGAAAATTAAAATTGCATGAACGCACTCTGACGTGTGAACAGATATTCTGTCAACTTTCGGAACAAATTGTGACAAAAATAGCATCTCAGTGATTAGCCTATCCATCATCCCTTGTGCAAGAGTAGTTTTTCACAGATATAAACATAACCAGTGTTAAATTCAAATCCTTAATGCCTTCCTTATAACAACATGCCACATGTTATAACGTGGCAATCTTACAACGTGTTCATAAAGGTAAAGCACTTACATTTTTAAAATGTAGTGAATTGTACTTTAACCAAGATGGTGGTACTTGTAGTACCTGACATTCCTCTTAAATTATTAATAAACGTATTAAGCTAATCCAAAGATTTGGTCCCCTGTACCACATATGAATTATCCTTTAGATTTACAGTCATCAGGTTTAATTACAATTTTTATGTACAATTTGCTTCATGTTTCCAATATTGTAGAACTTAATTTGAATTGGTGGCCTATTTAAAGGAATCAAAGACACAACACCACATATGATTGCCGATATACAAATATTTGTGAAGTTCGTCTTAATTTACGCTTGATACATTGACTATATTAAATGTATGTATGTATGAAACAATAGCGATGTAAATAAAATCAGTGACGTTCATAGTAAATAACGCTTCTACAGAGTGAAATGAAAAGAAAATTTACCTTCGTTATAGTAGAATTAAAAATGAAAGGGTGTAAAAACGAACATTGCCATTCAGGTAGTTCGGGAGGCTTGCCTTATCAGATTGGGGCAATCCTATTTTCAACAGAGAGTGAACAGGGTTGCCAAGTTTCATCGTCAGCGATATCATTTGCCCTGCGTCTCATCCACTTCCTCAATTGGGTGTGTTTATCCCGTGTCTGGCTGCGGCACAAACAACAACGTAGCCTGCCGGTTTCGAGCAACTCCAAAACTCTACTCCCACTGCCAGTTTCAAATACTCTTACTTTTAATTCTACTATAACAGGCTATATTCATACTCGCCGTCTTCTTGTACAAAGATTACAATTTCATTTTATGTTTTACATCAGTTGGAATGTACTACTTAAATTAATTTGTTGGAACACAGTCCAAAAACATTGTTTAGGTCTATACGTACAAATTAAATATTGACAATATTTAAACTTAGGCCTATTATGTTAAAAAATATTGTTTGCAATTTAATCATTTAAGATAAAGTTTTAATCCTTCAGTATTTGTTACTGCAAATAAGTATTTCATTAAGTGTTACATACAATTATTGCACAGTTTATTTGTAACACACCTCTAAACATACAAAATTGAATCTGAAATCTAAAACACAAATACACACCCAACTTACAATGAAGAACACTCTACACACACACACACTCATACTTAAACAGTGAAGAACACATAAAATAATCATGTGTATGTATCATTCTAACCGCCAAAGGGCTTGCCCTGAGGCAGAATTCTTATATGTTTCAGAAACAGTCATTCAATGCAATGCAAATGAAAGAGGTAAACATGAATTGAATTATCAGTTGGAGGTTTTAAGGTTTAAAAGAGACAGTTTGATTAAATAACTTAATATTTTTATTATGAACTTGGTATATCCTTATCAGCAAATGCAGACAATCTTACTATATTTAAATTTAGATAAGATAGGCTAGAAAAAGATTGATGATTTTAAGAAAAGTCATGTTGACATTTTTTAAATAATGACACAATAACAGTCCATAGAACTGGATTGAAATGCTAAACAAAACATTGTTGGTGATTTTGATGAAATTTATTTATTTCATCAGTTAAAGAAAAGTATTATGCTTTCCAATGTTCACCGCCAAAATGATTCAAACTTGCATTCATTAACAAAACTCATTGTAATCAATTTACCTACATTTAGCGGTTTTTTGAAGGATGGCCTAGTTTTAAAGATCTATACATAACTTTAATTCTTTTTAACAAAGAAATATCAGATATTAAAAATTGACAATAGTTGTCCTCAATCAGTGGTGAAGCTAATTCCTTAACCAAAACGCTTCCATTAATTTTGGAAAATTACACTATTGGCAGGGGTTTACTGGTGCCGGAACGCCGTGCCAGAACGCACCAGAACGCCTTGCCAGAACGCACCGGAACGGCGCACCGGAACGCCGTTCCGGTACTGCTTTTTATAATTTTTTTGTTGTACGTTCTATTTTCACGTTGAACTGGACCATCCCCTTTCTCAATCACACTTATTCAACACGCGGTTCAGAATTTTTTGTCCGCCAACCGCCAATCGAAAAACCTCAAGATATCCCCACAATACAGTGAGTTGCGACTATGCGAGCCAACTACAGTTAAGTCTCCCACATTGTCCCTCAGCTCGGATTCGATATGGGACAACTTGGGAGCACCAGGACCCATTTTGCCAGCCTCGCTTCACGCCTTTGATGCTCGGCGAGCGCTACGGAAGACTACAAATAATAGAGCGATGATTCAGAGTCGAGACGGCCGAAAAGTTTAAAAACCAGTGATGCTTAAACTTTTATATTATTATTTTTTCGGCACGAAAACGTTTATCAACTCCTATAAAAGCGAGTGTACGTCCGTATGTACGTGAGTAACATATGATATAACAGCTGATTTCATCCATCAACTGTAATACTTAAACAAACCCAGTGTAGTTTATATTTTTGGGTGGATTACTAGTAACATAATATATTGATGAGATTATTGTAATTAAGACCAAACATGATATAATTTGGACCACATTTAGTTATTAATACTTATCGAATAACTCATTTATTTCACGATTAATCAATTAAAAAATAATTATCCCAAATGAGAGCACAACATGGAATACATACAAACAATGGCTGTACACTGACAAACGCCGTCACAATCGAAAGGCGCCCCGAAAGAGGAAAATATTACGTAGGTACCTGAACACCTGATTTAGCGTCTGTGTTGTGTTCTCGTGATAAGCTTGCTGCTTCTGTTTAATTGTTTGTGTATAAAAAAAAATAATTTCTTGAAATAATATATAAAATTTGTTTAAGTTTACAGTCTTTTATCGAGGATTTAAATTTCTGATAAAAGCTATTGACTAAATAAGAGACATTTTGCCAAGTTTCTGTTTAAAATAGTACTGTATATGTCTCTAAAATTTGCTATGTGCTACATATACAAGTACAAATATATATATGTGTATTTTTCTTATAAAATTAAGAAATTGGCACCCTTAAACTCGCCAAATATACGTAAAATAGGGTTTTTAGAAGTGAAAATTTAAAAAATTTTCCGGTG
Organism: Philaenus spumarius; assembly: GCA_018207615.1. Lineage (NCBI taxonomy): Eukaryota > Metazoa > Arthropoda > Insecta > Hemiptera > Aphrophoridae > Philaenus > Philaenus spumarius. Next base: position 53,974 of record JAGFPH010006339.1, read on the forward strand.
GAGTATTTTTGTTCAGTTCAGCAGCGTTCCGGTACTTGAAAAATTATGAATAAACCCCTGACTATTGGAATAAACTGGTTTCATGCTATGAGAAAATAAAAGTTAGCCTTAAAATTCTTAGATGTCATTAAGAACCAAACTCGAATACCTAATCGAATTCATCGTTTCTGAAAAACAGATAGGTTTGTACTCTGTCTGATTCAAATACGTACTTATTTGTAAAATGATTTTTATTTCCCAAAAAAGGTAGTATAAATAGTTTTGGATAAAATTAGAGCTGTTTTGGATACTACAAAATCATAAAAGGGTAAACTATATATTATAATAAGTTTTAGTACAATTTTCTGCCAATCCTAACTTATGTAGCGTTCACCTTACTTTAGCGCGATTACCTCTTCTTGACCTACACCCATGCCTTGCGGTTACATACACCTTTCACCGCAGGGGCTGTAATACACCTTTGACTCACAGCCGGCAGCACTGACTGGACTCTCGTGCGCGAGATTGCCGATTGGCTAAGTTAGCCATTTTGTCTTCATTCCGTCAATCGAACGATACGCCGTAGGTCATGTCTTGCTTTGTGCGACACAAAATGTAGTATTTTCTTTCTCTACAAGATGAGTTAATAGCTGTATACCAGGTAAAATACCTATTTTTACTTAATATGTAGCATCTAGTCTCACGGATATCTGAATTTTCTCCATAATTTGAAATGTTATTAGTATTAGTTGCCGTTTGTTAAGTATAACCTATTGTATTTTTGCAAGAAACAATTTGCGAATTAATTAACCATATAAATTTTCATATTTTGTAAAGCCTACAACTATTAAATAGGCTAAACAGAGATTTTAATAATTAGCCTGGAAAAATACATAATTTAAACTAAAGTGAACCCATGTGTGATTAGCTACAAGTTATATTTTGTGCTTTAAAGAGTTCCTGTAAAAGTATAATTCAGCCAGTCAATTAAAAACAGTATATTTGTTTCAGTTTGCCAGAAACAAAGAGTAACTCTGTGACAGTTAACCTTGATATTAAACTAAAGTGAAACTTATGTATTATAACGTCACATTAGACCAAATCGGCACGTTCAAACAGTTAACAACAAGCCAAATTACAACATGCCTGCTGTAAACGTGCTGTATTTTCTTTCTGACATAATATTTTATCTTTGGCTATATAAAGTAACTAATGCCTATATTATGTTCTGATTCTTTAGAGAAAATCTGGTTTAACTTCCTGATTTAAGTTACTGCTACAAGTTTCTACTTAGTTCAACTCTTATCAATATGCAACTGCAATAAAATGTGATTCCACCTCCGCAACTACAACTTATTTCTACGCTTTCTTAAACTAAATGAATTCGGTTGATCAATAAATCTTTATAAAAATAAACAGAAACAGGCTATTTTAAATCAGTATGAACTTATAATGAGTTAACCAAAGTCAGTGAATTTTAGTAATATAAAAAGGCTACTTAACTTTCCATGTAATTAGAATAGTAGGTTGTTGTATTTATGTTATGTATTAAATAATAGGGTGGTGAGGTACCTATTTTGAAACTACGGACTCCAAGAGTCAAAAATCAAAATTTCTTTTAATTATAATGACGTCATGATTCTTATAATACTTTAAGTACAAAGTTTTACATTATTTTATTTTGTTTATACCTTTTGGAATTGCAGTTTTTTTATTACATACAATGCGAATATTTTTTTTATAAACGTTGGCCAACTTATAACATACCATTTTATTTTATAAGCAGTTTTGTATGAAATAGAGGTTAAGATTATGTGTACAATGATCCAATTTTCTTTGTTGTTTCTTTCATAAGTCTTTAATTAAATAATATAAATAAATACAGGGTGGGTTTTTTTTTCTTTAATTTTGTAAGGGAGGGAATTAATTAAATCAATCTGTCATTTCGGGGCGTATATAATTTTCATTCTTTTTATGTTAAGGGCGTGTTAATTTTTCTTAATAAACTCATGTTATTGTTATAAGTGTGTACATTAATTGTAATTATCCAATAACCTGTCAAAGAAAATTTCAGATATCTTGACTTCGGAATTAAGGTAAGACTTGTGTCTGGTATATTTTTGCTTTTATAAACTTTCTGTATGTGCCATCCATTTTATTTGAGTCCAGTACGCATTCCACTTAGTTTTTACTTTTGGATGGTAACACTTAACACTTTCACTTAAATTTGTCGACGTGTTTCGGAGTTCCTCCATTATCGAGACCTATTTCAGTACTCAAAGTCAAAAGTGTTAAGTTAGGATTGGTAGAAAATTGTACTAAACCTTATTTCATGGATCCTAGCAGATATAATTTGTATAATAATGTAAACTATATATTATTATTGTGCCAGCATATTAACTGTATAACAACTAATGTGTTTTTGAACCCCCTATACAAACAGAGGGGTGCTATTAGTTTAACGAGTGTACTGGTATCTGTGTATCTATCTGTGGCATTGTAGCTCCCAAACGGATAAACCAATTTTGATTTAGTTTGAAAGGTCACTTGATCGAGAGTGTGTTCTTAGTTATGATTTGAGAATATCTGTTCAGCCGTTCAGGGGGTTTTTAACATTTTTAACCCTACATTGGTCGCATCACGGTCTAATCGACCGGGGTTTTCGTATTGTACTTATAAAAACTGAGTGGAGCTTTCAAGATCTTCCACCCCTCCCATACCTTCACACAAACTCTTTCACTGCTCAGTTATGACACCGGCACTCTTCCCGGATGCTTCAGTTGACTGCTGTACTGCAATCATCCTACCAACTGGTCTTTTCCACCATGTGCAACCCATAACGTTAGTAATATTTGTGTTTCTGCTGTTCAGAACAGTATTCTTTATTACTGCCAAGATGAATATAAATTAATAATAAAGTCTTTTAAATCTTTGAGGTTATAATATGAATATAAATACAACCTTTTATCTATATAATAAAAATGAATTGCTGTTTCTTTGAAATCGCATCAATTGAGAACTGCTGGACCAATTTGGCAATTTTTTGTTTTAAAATGTTCGTAATAGTCCGAACTAGGTTTTTATTAAAGAAAAATTTGAAAAGTTCCCGAAAAAGTTTCAAATTTGGAAAAACTAAACAGCCTCTTTTGTATGGACTCAAGACCATAGCGCTCAAAAACAGCTGTTCGTATAAAATGCTTAGTAACACATGTTTGTTTACATTCATTACCATAGCAACTTTAGCAAATTTATAATCAGTTTATTATTCTTCAAAACCAATAGCTTTTTAGATTAGATTGACAAATTAAAAGCAAACACAATCAAAAATCAATAAAACATGCTTAGGCCTACTATATTATAATTCAATTTAAACATCGGTTGTTACATATTATTATTATAAATAAAACAATTGTTATGGATCAAAAACTGAACATAATTTTAGGTTAGGCCTACAATGAACCAAAACACTTTTATTTGCAACCAATTTCTCTAATTAATTTATAATCGGGTTATTATTCTTCAAAAACCAAAACAGCTTTTTTAGGTTAGATTGCCAAACAACACAAACAAAAATCAACGAAAAATGCTTACTGTATTATAATTCAATTCAAACATCGGTTGTTACATATCTATTTACTTACACCATGCTGTTTAAAATATTGTTTATATAAATTGTTGACATAAACACCATTTGCAATTCAATAACTTAAGTCAAAAGAATGAAATTTGATAACTACCCTTAAAATTAAATAAAGCAATAGCGAAGCATTGCCGGGTCCACTAGTTATTAATATATATTCATTTATACAAATTTAAAGAAGTTCGTACATTTATACCCATTCGTTTAACTTCGGAAACATTCGTGCGTCTTTGTATTCTGGTAAAAACAATATTTTTATAATGCTTATAAAACAACAAAAAATGTAAAAAAGTGTATTGAAATACACTAACTTGATTTGTGTAACAAAATAACATTTTACTCAAAAGACTACCTTTTTTAGAAATGTTTTTTAATTATTTACTAAACCTGGTGGGAATCCTCACGTAACTATTATTGACGCGACCAATGGAGGGTTAATTTATCTGTTATTCAAAATTGTTGTCAAATTAGTTTACTAGTTATAATAACGGTTAGTACATTCTAGAACAACCATAGCAAGGTTTAAGTTTTTTCAATTCATAATCTTGTCATTCAACATTTCATCTTTAAAAAGTATAGACAATCAATTTTTGATTTTAAAATTTCCCTATATAAATGTAAAACTATTTTGTTAGTTACCTATATTTAGTTTTATGTTGCTTAGATACTGGATGTTATAATTAATTGTTAAAACGTTTTTTGTAATCAAGTTAGTTGAATATTGTAGTGTCTAAATGAAAGTTCAAGTTATTTAGGATTTTATTGTTATTACTCGGAAAATTTTTCTAGCCCCAATTCAAATCCGATAATTAAAGCAATCTTCAATTATTTGTGAGTTATAAATGAATGAATATGCCATATTGTAGTTTAAATAAGTACATAACATCTTAATTAAAATAAATGTAATTTTAATGATGGTTGATTAGTAACAACAAACTTTTTTATTGTTGTATTTTTAAATATTTTTATATAATGTGGTTCTTGTTATTCAAATTTATTCTCTAAAATATTCAACAGATTCCAAACTAAATAAATGAATATTAACTTAGTGTGTATTGTAATCATGCATTTTGTTCATTAGGCTTAACTGGGACCAATAGACCAAATATTAAAGATTTGAGGAACATTTCTCTATGTTTAGATGCTAAAATCACAAAAGAGTTATTTTAAGAAAATAACACACACAAAATACTCTACCGCAAATTGAAAAATATTGTTGGGCTACCTGTGTAGAAATATTTGATGTAAAATCTGAGACCACTCCCCTTATTTTTATGATAATTTACAAGAAATTTGGATGAATTAACATTGTTTCTAAACCTAAAATATTCATTTATATATAGACCTATCTTGAAGTAAAATAAACGATAGAAGGATATATGTTGTATTACACTTTGAAAATTACTAACACGGTAAAAAGTTAGTTTCTCATTATGTAACAAATAATAATGCAAATCACATAAAAACACGTTTTGTATTTGGAATTGTATCAATAAACTTTCAAATAGAAAAATTCCCTGTACAAAATTTGGGGTTGAAAGGCAGTAGCATAATATAGTCCATGCAAATGGCTTAACTCATTACATGATTAATGCTGCTAATTTGTTTCTCAAAAGTGGAAATTAACTTCAAATTAATTATATCATTTGCCAACAAAGCAATACATAAAACCCTTTTGGTTCGTCCTACAGGCATAGGCTGATTTTAAAGTTTCCATTTATACTCATTAGACTAAGCATTAAACAAATTTATTCACCCCTTCCTTATGGGTTGTGGTTATCAAACATATTTTCAGCAAAATATGTTGGTAATATTTAGAAGAATTATAACAATTTGAACGGGGTCATTACTTCTTGCAGCAACGGTTGCATATCAAAATTTGGTTCGTGGATAAGTTTTAGATTATGAGTTTTGTTGTCTTCAACAACTATTTTATCCAACCTGTGTGCTAAGGGTTGTAGTTATCAAAAAAAGTTACAGGCAAAAGATTTTGGTAATACTTAGTATATTTACAACAATTTTGAACTGGCTCCATATTTTATCTATTAAGAAAGATATTAAATTTTTGGTCTATGACCTCAAACTGGTCATTCTTGCAGAAAGGGTTGGTTATATAAAAAGTTTTGCCAACCAAAAGTTTTAGACAATGTTTAGAAGGTTAATAATAACTTTGATAGGATTTGATACTGTGCCTACTAAAGGAGTTATGAGCTCTTTTGTTCAGCTCTTCCTTGGTATTATCAAAACGTTTTTCGGACACATGTGTTGATTCTACTCTTAGGAAAGATAACTACTATAAACGGATGCAATACTTTTCATATTAAAGGAGGATAGTGATTTTTCAATACAAACTTTCATCTTTTCTAAACCGTTAAGTCCGATTTTCTCCAAACTATTTCCATCCCTGTATTTTATGTAACAATCTAGAAATCTTTAAAAAAATTTGAAGTCTGAAAAATAAAATAAAATTAAAAAAAGTTAACTTTTGTTGATGAATAGAAACATTGGTACCGGTAACTTAATACTTACACTACTATCAGTTTTGAGTTTTTGAATTTTGTTACTTAATTTAGAAAATGATAAATTGTGAAATAAACTACACAATGTACAATTTGTTCAGTACAAAAATTATAAATATATTGAATTTATCAACTCACAATTGGAAGAAACCTATACAAACTATTAACACCTTAATGATCCTTTCACATAATATAGAAAATCAAAGAGGTCTTGGTATCTGTTAGGTACAAAGCAAGTGCCAGAGTGATAAATATTGAGTGGAAAATGTGAATTTGTAAAATTGATAGGCACGTAAATCAGTTAAAGGAGGGAGGGTAATCAAAAAGCCAGAAAAGAGTTACGGCAATGAATTAATTGTAAAATGGTTATTTGTTAAAACTAGTAAATATAATCAATTGTAACTTAGTTATTTGTTAAAACTAGTAAATTTAATTAATTGTAACATGGTAATTTGTTAAAACTAGTAAATTTTATTAATTGTAACATGGTAATTTGTTAAAACTAGTAAATTTTATTAATTGTAACATGGTTATTTACTTGTTAAAACTAGTAAATTTAATTGTAAAATGGTTATTTGTTAAAACTAGTAAATATAATTAATTGTAACTTGGTTATTTGTTAAAACTAGTAGGCCTAAATTTAATTAATTGTATCGTGGTTATTTGTTAAAACAAATTACTGAAAAACAAAATCTACTTATAAATTATATATTTATTTTGATTTTTTACCAAAAGGTATGAAGCATTGAAGACCTGAAATCCAAACATGTCACTGTGGGAGGCATTAAAGTCGCAGGGTCCTATATTTTTTTGGCAGACCTTGCTTTCTATATTCAATATAATATTTATTGTGAGTATATCATTTCTAATTAAATTGTTTTCATACTTTTAATAACTAATACAAATTTCTCTTATTTAATAGTAAAAATGTTGACCTTTTACAATAACAATAATTGCATTATCTTTGTGTTTGGGAATTTGTACTTCCTGGTTAGAAAGCAGCACGTGTAATAGTTAATGCCAAATTTATTTCACACAATGTATGTCCATCATTACTTGACAACAAATATTTATTGCCATTTTACTATAGTATTCCGACATGTTCTGAAATAACTACTTGTTTAAACAATTATTTTTCACAAATTGTTCAAAAGATTAGGAGATGAAATTAGAAACAGGTTTTTTGGTATGTTTAAAAAATATATTATAAGAACTAGTTTTTACATAATTTTAATAATTCTATGTATCACATCATGTGGAAAGTTAATGGAGATGATATCTGTTAGCACTGTTAGATTTGTATTGTATTGGCTCACAATAGAGTAAAAAAGTTGGCCCTAAATACACTTAGTTGCAGAGTAGTAAACTTTTTAAGCAAGAGTTTTTCAACTTGACAACAAAAACGTATAAAAATGGAACATTTGAACTTTTTTGGATACTTTGTTAAAATTTTTTTTATTTTATTATTGAATGGACCCCCTGATTCTAACTTCTTGCTACCTGCGACCAGCTTTAGGTGACGGTGACAACATGTTACATCTCATACAATCTAGCAATCATAGAATGTGTTCAATAAAATGTGGTTTCTTGGTACATTTACAATAATTTTGAATGTAGATTAAATTTGAAGTAATCTGTGAATTAAATGGTAATTGTTTTTCAGATACCATATTAATGACGTTTAGATTGTTCCAAATATAAATATTTATTTAGATAAAATGCTTCAAGGGTAAACTTAAGATGAAGATGAACTTGATAAGAAATTTAGCCTTCTGAAAAGTGTTTAACATAATATGTATGCATGAGAATGAGTTTTGGATTTTAAAAATATACAAAAGATGGTGGGGGCCTAGAGTACCTATAACCCTAAATCACTCCTGCCTTTACCAACCCTAATCTGACTCATGTTTGATATTATTATTGTCTAGTACTACTTTCAGTTTTCGTTGTTTTGACTATAAATTCAACCGCTCTAAGTAGTAGTCCTGTTTGCCATCAAGTTTTGTCAGCAACACATTATGCTGATCGCAATCAAAGAATTTGAAAACATCACAAAAAGCAGTGGTGACATAATTTTTTTACCCAATACCTTAACGGTTTTATTTATCAAAGTAGGGGTAGTTTATTACATGATCTGAACTTGAAATTATAAAACAAATATTCCTACTGTAAGCAAGTATTAATGACTTTTAAAGTCTGTCAGTGAATATTTCTCACATTAACTGTTGCAGAAAAAAACTGTCTGAAACATTAAATACGCTTTTTTGTTAGTTAAAATGATTCTAATTAAAAATAGTTCCCCTTGTTTTACACATCGTATGAGTTTGCCTTTTGGAAAAAAGTTTTTATTGGTTTTAATGAGTTTTGAATTTCTCTACATTAAAATCTTACTAAAGCTTAAAGTGAAATTTATTTATCAACTGGCAAACCAAAGTATTGTTAGTTTTCTGAATTCTACATTTGGAGAATGGAGAGACTTTTCACTAGTACGCATCTTTTATTATATACCTACCTGGATTTTTGATGAAAATGCTCAAATTTTGTATATGATTATTATTACTTATATTAACTCTTTATAGGCATTTAAACATATTTAGGTTGCTAATAAGCCTTCAGTTGAACTTAATTTTTTTTAGACTAGCCACACCTACTAAGAGGGTTTGGCGTCCCTTGGGGTACCTGAGTCAAACAACACCTAACACATACAATACATCCATCCAATTACATATATTAAACAATACCTACATTCCCACTCTCGCCTTCTCTTAGGATTTCAACTGTGCAGAAATCATTGTGCAGAAAAGTACATTGGGAGTTCTGAACCAACCAGAGCTTGACAGCCTCTGGTTTGGTAAGACTAATATAAGACGCTTGCTTTACCGAGATGTATGCATGGTTACTGTTCAGGGACCAGTCACTTCGGTCATTAGTCAGTGGAAATGGAATCCTTCCTCACAGTAGTGTTGGGTTCCGAAATGATTCCTATCCAGTCTGGCAAAAGAGTGCTCTGGGCCTTACGGAATTGGGATTCGGAAAAGATCGCAATGTAATCTGATGGGTATAACCTTACCAGGGTTTTGTCCTATACCGCCTAACACAATGCGCTGGACAAAATAAACCCACGGTACATAACAACGTCAAACCAAATTCGAGTTCAAAGAGACATCATTTAGATTCTTCTGAAGATTCTATAAACCAAGAAATGTTTAAGAAGACTAAGGAGAAGGTTACTCAACCATCTGAGTTGCCTGCTCAATAATTTTTTCTCGTGCAGAAAAATAATTGGATCTTTCCAAGGTATCACCCTTTGTTATTAACAAGGTGATTACTGGAACAGCGGGCCCAGTATTTTCCATTAGTGGAAACCAACAGCGAGACACAAAGGGCGATCATCCTGCATGCTCAGACTTTAACTGTGAAAAATTCAAAGAAGAAAAAGCAGTCCTTACTATTATGACTCAGGACAAAATCTCTTTTAATGCTGCAAACAAAATTATATAAAGCGTCTAGGCTTGTTGTAGACTGCAACTCTTTTGCTGCAGTGGCTTCAAACAAGAGAAAAACTCCGAGCACTAGTTGTGAAATTGGCAAAAATAGTAAAAGTCTTAACTGATCAGGTCGCTCAGAGGCTGTTTTCAAATCAGATTTTGCTATAGAAGAAAGAGCAAGAGGTGTTGTAGCCATACTATCTCACAACTTTGTGGGTGGTGTTCACCCGTGGCAACCCGAAACATGGCAACTCAGAAAGAATACTGCAATTAACCATTCACAAATTAAAAACATGGATCAATTATACAGGATTTAAGTTTCTCACTAATAAAACTTTATCGATGTATTGCTTTTACTCGTTGTATTGCTTTTACTATAGTCCTACTTTATACCTAAACGGAACTCACCTTTAATCCGATAATACTGTTACATTCTAGGTCTTATATTCGATCATAGACTCTCTTGGAACCCGCATGAGACATATTTGAAATCACTTTGCATTTAGATCCTAGATATGTCATGGGTATTAAGTGGTTCTCATTTTGGAACCGATAAGATAAAGTGGTTCACATGCTGCAATTTTACCAAGCTCTTGTTCGATCATGAATCGACTATGGCTCCATAGTCTATTCGTGAGGTAGGTTATCAGTTTTGATTCCGTTCATAACACTGCTCTCTGTCTTACATCTGGAGTTTTTAATTCTAGTTCCATATGTAGCTGCTTGTTGAAACGGGCGAGCCGTCGCTCATGCGATGTAGACAATAGCTGCAACTGTTGTACTTGTGTAACTTGTGCTCGAAACCATTGCATCCTACATTATGATATTGTATTTCAAAATCCGTCATTTGCACAATACGAATTCTGTAAACAATCTACTGCTCCTTATGGGATCAGAACTATCTGTATCCTTAATAATCTGGGTTTTGCACTATCTCCTACGTATGTAAATACACCATGATTTGTTGCTAAATGGGTGAGGCAAAAGCCATATGTTGATCTCTTGTTGACTAGATACTTAAAACAAACTACTCCTGATGTTGTTTAACGCCGGGAGTTTTTGTCAATCTACAAAATTTACGCATCAAGTCATATAATTTTCACCGATGGTTCTAAACTGGATGCACATTTGTTCTGTCAGGAAACAGCCACATCTGTGGATTACCATCCTCTTCTGTATATTCAGCAGAACTTTTGCAATACCCGAGGCACTAAATACTGTATCACCAACTGTATCACCATACTGGTGCCCCTTCTTAAATGTTCTGATTCAAGAAGTGCACTTGAGTTCATCCAAGATATTTATTCTCCTAACCCTTTGATTAAAGATGTTCCACGCACAGACTTTGGCTGCGAGGTGGAGTTTTCTGTTACGTTCCTGGTCACGTTTGGATACAGGAAAATATTAAGGCAGACCTACCTGCTAAGGAAGCCACTCACAGCCTACAGTGAAGTGTATAATGTCATCCAACTTTGAAGGAAGCTTTATTTAGACAGCGGGAAAAAGAGTGGGCAGCGGTACAAAATAATAAACTCTGACAAATTAAGGATACTATTCTGCCATGGATATCTTCAAACTTTAGTGGTCAAGAGGAAATGTTGGTCTCTCGTCTGCGCATTGGCCATTCCATGTTAACCTACCGGTTTCTAAAGCATCATGGGATGCACCACTTTTTCCTTACTGTAGGAACTATTCTTTTTACCTTCTTTTAGAGTGTGAAAAATTAAAACGCGTTCGTAAAAGGTTTTGAATACCAAATTGCATTCAAATGATGTTTGGTGATGACATAAAGACCTTTAATATGGTGTTAGCATTTCTCATAGTTTGAATGTGATTGGTGACATTTAAAAATACTTGTAATTTTGTCCTAACTATGTATTTTATTTATCATAAGTGCGATATTAAGATTTATACACTTGCTATGTAGTTTTAATTAATATTATTCACTGTTATGTAATATGGCCCTTTACAGCCCTGTAACAGGTTGTTATTGTTTACAAATTTTATCATTATTACTAAATATTTTCAGTAGTGGTGTAAATTAACTTGTTTTGTTTATCTGTGTGTGATTGTAAATATCTCAATTTATTTATTATTTTATGAGCAATATGTAAATGCTAAACACGCTACTAGTTGAACTTTAAGTTCTACAAAAAATGCTTGAACTATAGGCTTATTATTACTATTTTAACTCTATATAGGTATATAAACATCTTTAGGTTGCTAATATCATTGTATTTGGATAATCTAATAGAACTCCGATCCAATGCAATATTACGTTCCACTGGAAATTCGACAATAGTGGCGCTATCTATTGGGGAAACGACGGAAGCTGTGTGAAACACCAATGCTACCAATGATTTCTCCCTAGCGCTACCTCGCGGCGCGATCATGCACTATTTTCCCGACAACCTAATTTTCGCCACCCTGCTGCCGTATGGATGCAAGATCTATTTATTATTCATGATCTATGCTAATATACCCAGGGGTAGATCCAGAGGGCAACGGCCAGGGAGTGGTGTCTGTGCAATAGAAAAATTTAACAAATGACTTATATATTACAGAAGAATTTATAGTTCATTTAAAATTCCTTAGTATTATTCCTCTAGAAGTTTTTTCCATACCCTCGAACCCTCTGAGTCCCTTGCACTAACCAAGGAGGGCACCACTATATCGTATCGCCCAGGGCCCCTCCAAGCCTATATCCAACACCAATGCACCTACAGGGGAACTTTTATATTTTCACCAAAAAATGAATGAACTAGGACCTGGGTTTTTGATGATAATGATTAAATTTGCTGAGTTTGTTGTTACAAAATATATTCATAATAAACACTTTTATGTTAATTACTAGCTTGAACCGCATTGCCACTAGTGTGAAACAGGATATTGCAAGCACAATAAATATGTCGAGATATTGTGGGAAACATTTTTATTTTTGAATGTACAGGATAGACAAAACTGTAAATATCACTTTCCTTGCTTTTAGAAACTGGCTTTTAAATGAAAAATCTACATTTTAAAAAGAGCAATGGGATTAATAAAATTGTTTAGGCATTTCAATACAAACCACTTAGTAGACTAATTGAATATGAATGTTTTAAACATATTAACTACTACCACACTTTTAAAATGTTGTTTCGGTTGGTCACACAACTAAGATTTTGTGAAAACCTTATGCGTTTTCCCTAAAATGAACCCTTTATAAGTTTCATTTGATCTAAACTGTGTAAAATTTTAGCATTATTAATAAACATTTATCAAAAAAGATACAAACGATTTAAACAAACATTTAGCCTTTAACCTATTCAGATGTTGTGTTTGGAAAGACTGAGTAAAATAGGATCAATTTAGTTTACTAACTAGACAGGTAGAG
>JAGFPH010006339.1:66985-80773 GCA_018207615.1 Philaenus spumarius
ATTGGTTATTGGATGGAGATTAGTTTGCAAAGATTTATCAAGATTTCAGAAGAGTTTCTAAGTAGTCTTCCGCTATTGTTAATGATTGCAGGCTTTATAATCATTATAATCGGTTGCTCTGCTTCTACTTGTATGAAGAAGCCATGTTTACTTGTTACTGTAAGTAAAGTTATTTTTTACGTTAAATACAATCTTATATCATTTCTAGAGTTATCTTCATTTTACTTGTTATGACAAATCTTCACTATACAAAACAATTGGTGCTGTCAATAATATAAAATAGCTTTTAAGAGTAACAGTTCTCTCTTATGAAAGAAAAAGATGTGAATGGCATTACTAGAAAACTGGCAGAAAATTGTTCTTACAGTTATGTAAATTATACAAGAGCAAATTTTATTCATGTAAACCTCTTAAAACATTGCATCTTATTTTATCTTTTGTTATCATTGAAGGTTAAGTTTAATCTGTTTATCCTTTGGGAAAAATAGAAACTTATATTATTTTTTAGTTAAAGACAAACACACAATATTTAGTTTTGCTAACCATGGTTTCGTCAGTGACGGCATTGACAAGGCAGCTTACCACAGACTATGGAAAATATAGAAAACAGAAATATATAATATATTGCAACAGAGAACAATTACTTGGATGTCAAACAAAAGTAAAGGGAAATGGTGTGGAAGGGAGCTGAATTTTTAAATGATTGTTAAAAACTAATTTACTGTCCTAATTTACATTAATGTTAATTTTAAAATTCTCCATGTCAATGAGACAAGGAGGAAATTAAATTCATTAAAAAGGTTAGGGATTAAGAGATTATTTTGTAAAGGCTCCAACCTTGTACTAAATAGTCAGGTAGAATTTATGTCAAACTCGCCTCTGCTGAAACCATTGTCTGCCCTATGACCATAGGTCTCCCGCGCCTTCCCCTTTACTTTAGTTTTTTAACCAAGTAACTGTTCTCTGTTGTAACATTTATATGTCTGTTTTCTATATTTTCCTCAGTATATGTTAAGCTGACTTGTCAATGCCATCACTGGCGAAACCGTGGTAGGCAAGACTCAATAAAATTTATAAAATATTGTGTTTGATTTACCTTTGGTCAATAGTGTAAATTATATTTTTTATTTTAAATTAAACTCAGTATCAGACCACCGGTCAGATTTACACGTCCTCAGACAGCGACTACAGTGACTATTGTGTTTCTTATTTAAACAATTTACAATCTCAGCACGGTGGGAAATTTGTGTTTTGTGATATGTGTACATTTTAATGAACTCTTATGTTACCCTGAAGATGGTGGAATGGTCGATATTGCAATAGCTACTTAAGGTAAGACATACCTAAAATAAGTTGGATTAGTTGACATAATAACAGCAAGAATTTAAACTCATAGTATAAGTATCCAAGTAACAAATAGGTACAACTAAATTTACTTTTTTTCCGTCTGACTTTGTTCAGCGTATGTTAATCATGCGTTTCAAAACATATGTTTCAGCATCATGTTTTTGTGTTACATGTAATGTGAACATATTAATGCTTTAAAGTCTGATGATGAAACAAATGTTTTGAAACCCATCATAAACATACGCTGAACAAAGTCAGACGACGGATGAAATGTAAATTTAGTTATAAGAATTTAAATTACTATTATTTCATCAACAGCTTCACTGACACATTTCTCCTCCCTTTATAAATTTTGTTTCTCAATCAGGCCTAATTCAGTTAAAACAATGTCTACAGTAATTTCTTATGTAATTTTTCTTTTGGGGTGAATGAAGAACAGTTAGATTGGTACTTGTTGGTTATAGGCACCACCTTTTTTAAGGTTTAGTTTTTCCATACAATAAAAGGCAAAGATATTAGTATAAAGTACAGACCTGTATTTAAATTTTTTTACAAATTTCAGCGGTTTACGATGGCACAGGATTGAGCCTTAACTCAAAAAAGGCGGCAATATTGGCAAGAAGTTTAGAAGGTATTGCCGCCGGCAGCAGTTACATCCGGGAGCCACAAGTAGCCTACTCTGCTAAATACGAGTCCAAGTGATAAAGTGCTGTTCCACGTTGTTTTTTATTCCGCCATTTAGCTGACCCCCCACATTTGCTCGACTCGCTGGTTATTTACTCCAATTACAGGATTTACAAAATTATATTTTC
The DNA here is from genome assembly GCA_018207615.1 of Philaenus spumarius. Lineage (NCBI taxonomy): Eukaryota > Metazoa > Arthropoda > Insecta > Hemiptera > Aphrophoridae > Philaenus > Philaenus spumarius. Next base: position 69,145 of record JAGFPH010006339.1, read on the forward strand.
ATTTTCGACAGAAAACACACAAATCTGATGCATGTAGCTTTCCCAACCAACTGCGGAAAACTTGTCCATAGCTAATTGTTTCTCATACTATTTCACTGTGGTATTTCTTCTGACCAACAATAAAAAATCAAACAATTGTAGTGAGTGGTAATTTACTGTTCTGGAATCAATTCGCAACACGGAAATTATTTTGTTTGATACACGATTTGATATTATTCCAAAATGGGTCTCGTTATCCAAAACACTGGCGCATTTCATGTACGTTTTCACATTCTTCATTAGTTGGTAATAAACTTTTATCTTGTAAAAAAACGCCAAGTCTCTTCCTCGGTTTTAGGTAGATCCTAAATCAAAACACTATCCGGAAGTATGTTGACATATTTATCATAACCTGACCCGACTAAACCACCTCTGCCTGGTTTAGGTGGTGCCTATAAATTATCGGTTATAGGCACCACCTAATAATTATAGATCGGGCAGAAATGGTACCATTAGATTCATAAATTCAAACTGTTTCTGTATCACGTTATTACTACCTGCTTAGTACAGGGTACATTATGTATAAAAGTTGTAAAAGATCTTCTACCGTATTAAAGATTTATATAGGCCTATAAAGTATTAAAGATGAATAAAAATGGATATGATTATAAATTAATTGTATTGCTAGAATAAAACTTGAAGACAGAATCTCCCAACTAATATGTTTATTATTATCTTATTAGTGAATTTCCATAGGAAAGATCAGTTATTGCAGTGACCCTTATGGTGAAACCAAAGGTAGGGAGTAATAAATGAGCACCGATAATGGTCCCTAGAACACGTTTTAGGGGTGTACTATTAAAAATGTTATATCTACTTATATAAAGCTAGACGGTAACACTGATTCATTGACATTAATTACTAGGCACTTCCCGTAATCGGACTCCCCTCAACCTTATACTTGAATTAAAGCTCTCGACGAGAAACTTTTGGGAAAATTGCCAGAAGTTAACATTTTTTAATTTTGCAAGCACCTTTTGGGCGGGAAAGATTTTTTAGATTTTTTCATTTTTTCACTTTGAGCGCGTTTTGTAAGAAAACGGTAAGAGATAGCAAAAAATTTTAAATACAAAAGTTGTAGAAAATGTAATTTTAGACCAACGATTTTTCATCAGATTTAAGATCTAATCATCCATTTAGCCACTATTCATCCGAGAAGGGAAACTCCGCCCAACGTTTTTAAAGCTAGCCGGTTTCACTTATTCACTGACATTAATTATTAGGCACTTCCCGTAATCGTACCCCCCTTGACCTCATACTTGAATTAAAGCTCTCGACGAGAAACCTTTGGGAAAATTGCCAGAATTTAACATTTTTCAATTTTGGAAGCACCTTTTGGGTGGGAAAAATTTTTTCGATTTTTTCAATTTCTTCAATTTCTTACTTTGAGCGCATTTAGTAAAAAAACGGTAAGAGATAACAAAAATGTTAAATACAAAAGATGTAGAAAATTAAATTTTAAAGAAGAGATTTTCCGTCAGATTCAAGATCCAATCATCCCTTTAGCCGCTATTAACCTAAGAAGGAGCTCCGCCAAACAATCGTTCAAATTTCCCATGTTAATCTTATGGAGATAATGTTTAATGAGTTTGAGTCAGCTGCCAAATAAAACAGCTGATTTGTGCTCGGTCACCTATGTACAAATGAGCCAAAGATTAACGAGATTCTTTAGCAAATTTTCCAACTGTGAGCGAAGCGAAGCAGTCACCTGAGGCCGAAGGCCGAGGCGGGGTTGGGACGCGAAGCGTCCAGGGGCAGAGCCCCTAGTATAGTATATGTAAATTTGTGATCGCACTATAATGGTCGCATTTTAGTTTCAAATTTGGTACACACGTTGGTTGTCTCGGACAAGTTCCTTAGCCGAAATATCGACCAACTGGAAGCATATTTTTTGACTTGAATTAACTATTTTTTTAGATTTTCGAACTAAAATTAAACTTTTTTTATTTAATTTGAAAAAATAAATGTAAAATGTTATTCTGCACATTTATTTTTTTTACACGACCTTATAGCTCGCTTGGTTCCCCCAAAATCATTTAAGACGAAAAATACCACAAAAGTACCCGGTTCAAATCCACGTGGGACTGATGTCTGAAACTCTGTCCGCTGCGAGTGAAGCGAAGAAGTCCATAATCCAAAGGCCACGAAGTTGAGGTGTAAATTCGCAAATCAAGTTTTCCACTTGTGAGTGGATAAATTTTCCAAATAGTTGGTTGGAAAACTAAAACATAAACTTAATTTTGGGAATTTGCTCAACTCAAGTCAGTGGTTGAGTTATGCACATGCAACAATAATCAAACTATAACTGTAGCTCAAGTTTATCTTCTCACAAGTCTAGCTCAATATTGATTTAATACATTAATTAAGGATAACTTATTATTTTAATCGAACTCTACAAAATTTTACAAATTTATCTACTTGATAAGTTGTAATATTATGATAAATTATGTCGTATCAAACCATACACTTGAGTAAATAAATAACGCAAATCAATGTCCTGTATTTTTGTTTTATTATTGTAGAAAAACAAATGTAAATTTTTCACAATAAGGTTTCCGTACTATGAAAAAAGGAAATTATGTATTGTTGGTTGTTTACATACCAATATTAATACTAAGTAGTATTAATACTGTACTTTTTTTTCCCCAGTACGGATGTTGTCTTGTGGGATTTTTCCTCTTGGAAATCATTATCATGATTATGATTGTTATTTTTCGTGGAAACGTTTACACAACTTTTGGAAAAACTTTAAATGTCAGCATGGCCGAATACCCGGAGAACTTAAGGCACCGATACCAAATGGATGAAATTCAAATCCAGGTAATTATAATAATAGGGATAGTCTGATAGTAGGGGTCTTATATTAATTGCACGAAGAAATATTGCCTTTATAAAGTGGTGTTTCTTTGGTGTGAAATAGTTGTTGTGTACTGAATGAGTAAGAAAACTCAAACGAAATTGTAAAATTCCCGCTGATTGGGTGCCTTTTTATTATTCACACTGGCTAAACAGCTAAAAAAGTCAGCAGAAAATGTTAGCAAATAAAATATCTACAAAAAAGTATATGGGGCATACTCGTGTGTCTGTAAAAGTTTTCTTGTAACATATAATTTCAGTGCGGTAATTAAGTAAGAAAACAGCAATTTTTACACCTTTTATTGTATTCAAACTCTAAACCGTTAAATCGCTAAATCTCTATATATAAAAATGATTGTTTCTTTGTCCTCTATAGACTCAAAAACTATTCCACCAATTTCACTAAAAATTTCACAGTTTAATCCATATCATTGCCAGGAGTGTTTAGACATTACAATTACTACTATACTCTAAGAGGTTGAAATATGGTTGCTACCCCTACACAATACATATAAATTAAACTAACTTCCAACAGGCTAAAATTAATTATGTAATGTTATTTTTAAGGGATATAAAAAAACTATTTGCAATTCAATTACTTAAGTCAAAGGAATGAAATGGAATAACTGCACTTAAAATTAAATATCAATCCAAGCACTTACTTTTTCTATATTCTCAAAAACTACTCAACTAATTTCAATAAAATTTCACAATTTACACATAGGCCTATTAGTTTTTTTTAGATAATAAACAAATATTAGGATGGTCACTACAAACAAATATATTTAAATGGGGTAGCTACAATAAAAATAAATTACACTAAATTCCTACAAACTATAAAGGTAAAATGATTCAATATTATTCTTAATTGATTTAAAAATCCCTTTGCAATTCAATTATTTAAATCAAGGTAATGAAATGGGATAATTACCATTAAAATGAAATCAAGCAAGAATGATATTGCCAGGTCCACTAGTAATTAATATAACTTACCGAAGAAATATGGTCAGTTAAGGTAAGGTTAGAAACGATTTAAGTAAAACTTTGAACTCGGAGGTGGATAAATTTATGTTAAAAACGGTTGTCATTAAAAATTGTCTTTTATTTTCCACCGACCTTATTGGATCAAAACTTGATCCCATTTCGATGCCAATGCTCTTTCATAGGCAAATCTTTTTCATATACACTAGAATTCGATCATATTCCACATTTATGTTTTTGGTAATATTATGGGGCTCAATGTAATTTCTTAATGCAACCCGCTTGGCTCCCTATTATACTAGTGTGTGAGAGGATTTGAAAAGATACAAACATTAAATTATATTTACTTTAAGGCGCAGACATCATATATTTATATATTTAACATTACTGTGTCATTGATACTGAAACATTCGGCTAACTCTTAAACTCATTATAATATCCAACTCACAAGCAAAACTGAATTCAAGAGACTACTCTTACAGACCCAATTATATATATCTCAAATAATATTGAATATCCCTAATTTGACTTTCATAACACAAAGAATCCAATTTACTATTAGGCTTGTCGCACACTGGATCCGCTCCGTTCCGTCCGCTCCGCTCAGTTCCGGCAGTTTTCTCACACACTGCGTCCGCTCAATTTTATCGTTAATATTTAGCGCCAACCGCCATTAGACGAAACACACTGTCATTGTTCGCATGTAAATTCTTAGTGTCGGCTTTTTTCATTGTGTGATTATGAGTTCCAGCAGTAGCGACGAAGAAACTGCTGTAATAGCATTGGCAATAGCTGCAGAAGAGGATGATCAAGTATCAAGGAAAAAAAGAAGATTGTGGGTGCACAGTATTAATGCCGCACGGGCTAGTGAGGGCGAGTATCATACGCTATTTTCAAGATTGAAAAATGACAATCAAAGATTTTTTCGATATTTTCGTATGAGTTACGAAAAGTTTATAGAGCTATTACACATCATAGAACCTACAATTCAAAAACGTCATACAAACTTTAGAAGAAGCATATCACCAGAAGAGCGGTTGGCTGTGACCTTAAGTTGAGATAAGAACCCACATCATAGAGTAATAACTTCGTTTTAAAACTTCATTGAAAACCATGTTATAAGTAAATTGAAAACCATAACTTTTTCAGTTTATAGTTTTCTGGTGTTTGCATTAAGTTAATTTATAAAATATTTCTTATGACTATGGGAGTAGTAAGGGTGTCGAAAAGTCTTAGCTCGCAATACAGAATCATATTCCATGCCTTAAAATAAATGAAAAATGTTCAGCAACTCTTTTGCTGCTTAATTTAGTCACAATCGGCCATTTTGTTTTTTATAAAAACTCACTAAGAAATAGATAAGACAAGGCGTTCAAATTTTGTATGGTACTGTTAGAAGTGTACCAAACATAAAGACTTTATTTTTTTTTTTTTTTTTTTTTTTTTTTTTTAAAATGTTTACTGTGGAATATCTCAAAAACTGTTAAATTTGCAAAAAAAAATAGATAAAATATTTTTCTTTTTTAATGACAAACAAAATGTTTTTTTTTCATTTCTATAGGTCAGGGATAACAGCGTTATAAACAAAAACTGAAAACATAATTTCATGGTAATTGTCTAGAACACCTAAATTGTTTGGTATTTGATGTATAGTATGTTGTCCAATTATTTCATTTAAAAATAAATGTTTTCTTAAACTCAAATGATACTAAATAATACAGTAGAAACTCACTAATTCGAAATCCAAGGAAAAGTATTCAATTGCACAATACAACTCTGTCTATCTGTACACTGCGCATGCGCGGCGCTTCCGGCCTTCCGCCAAAAATCGCTCGCTCTTCGAAAAGTGGCGGAAGCGGACGGAACGGAGCGGACGGAACGGAGCGGACGGAACGGACGGAGCGGATGCTATGTGCAGTTCCACATTTGATTACATGGTTTTCGATTTTTGGCGGAAAGGACGGAGCGGAGCGGACGGAACGGAGCGGATCCAGTGTGCGACATGCCTTATCTCACTCTCCAAAATTCACAAGGTTACCTCACCTTTAATGAACTTCCCGGCTAGTTGGGTTCCATCCTGTCACAAACTCTCCTCACTTCACCACCGGCCAAAAGACCCCGTTTCTTATTCTTCCCCCCTAATTATAACTTTCCACCCCAATAATTGCTCTACTTATTCTACTTGGTATGTCGGAATGTGTACTGTGTTCTATCCATATCTTACACAATCTGCCATACTTCATCAATCTAAACTAAATGACCTACTAAAACTAACTTGCATAACAGTAGGTAGGCAATATAAATGAATCCTTTATTCTAAGAAATCAAAATAATGTCCTTATTATTATTATTGTGAAATGTTTTTTGTTATTGTTTTGCTTCCGATATATACTTGAACGACAGCAAAATTTATGTTATCACGATTTTATAAGATAAATTTTTGGTTTTTATTTACTACCATGAAACGGTCTTACTTTCAGAACTCAAAAATTAACCGAACATTGCCATTTATCCTTTCAAACAATTTCCAACTCGTATACTTTTCGGTAAACACTCCATCAGCTGTTTTGCAGATACATTTAGGCAATGGTATAAAAAGACACAATGTGCATTAAGATTTGAAACTACAGTTTCACAAGTATAACTGTAGGAATATGTTGTACATAGTATAAGTTGGTAAAATGTTGTGTTCTAGTTTGAATGCTGCGGATACTTCGGACCGGGAGACTGGTATAACACTCCAATACATCAAATTCCTCAGTCATGTTGTAAAATCCGATTTTGTGACCCTACAAAAGTTTCAGAAATATTTAATGAGGTATGACGCAAACTATTTTACGCATTTTATGAACTACGAAGGAAAACTTTTGGTGCTTCCCATGCAACTATAGTGATTGCATAGTTGCGTGTAAAACTGTTTTAACCTAGAATACATTTCATTGGCAACTTATAGTAATTGTAGTTGGTTTAAAATTCCAAACGAAATAGATAAGACGTTACAGTTTTATTAGACATGCAAAATTTCAATCTTTTAATTCAAATTGAAACATGATTTGTATAATTAAAAAAAATGTAGTAAGTTAAAATAACCAAAACAAATATTTGAAACTATATAAATCCATTTAAAATTTGTGTAAGTTACTTCAGAAAAAACCTTGTCAAATTACATGTACCTTTAATTTATTGTTAGGAAAAGTTTAATATGTAGTATAATCATTGCCGTGAGAGTATTTCCAGGTTCCTGTGAAACTTACCATTTCAGGGGCACTGGGTAGCGGATAGTCTGAAGGTAAACAATTTCAAAATTTAGAAGCAAAATGATGAGTTTTAAGCCTTTCTGAGAGAAACTATATTTTGTTTAAAACCGTTGATTATAAAGTATATTTTGCATATTATGATGAGTAACTGGAATACAAGTACCAAAGAAAGTATTTTTTATATGTTTGATTTGAGTACTGCACCAGTATGTTAACTTTTGCACTTACCACATGACAGGACACACTAAGGGCTATTATTGATAGAATTTCAGTTTCATCAACTAATCTCATCAAAGCTGTTACAGCCATCTATTAATATTACTATTATTTTTATTCATTGTAAACAATTCAATGTTTTCAAAAAGTACAAACATTTTTGGTTTTAAACTGTTTTTTTTGTATTTTTGTTTTAATGGGAATTTGGCTTCTCCTACCACTTACTAGTTTTTTTTTACAAATTGAGAAGTTTGTTTTAGCATTACAGTTGCTTTACAAGCCTTAATGGTTACCGGTACCTAGTTGAAAATAAATCACAACCTATATAAACTTCTAAAAAATTACTTACTTTAACCAATTTAAAAAATGTTTAAAATTTTTTTGATCCTGATCCTTGTTTGGCCCGGACCTCCTACAGCCCCCCCACACCCTTGCCATTCCATAGTCCACCATGGTACGTCACATGTCACAAGCAAACACTGCAACTCTGATTTCCTTCACGGACTGGTGTTTTGTGTTATCACTCGAATTAACACTTTCTTCATAAATCGATACTTTGGGAGTACTCTTTTCGTGAACAAAATAATATAAACTTACTTTTGAAATAAAATATTACCACTCTGCCCCTCCTGTCGACGGCCTTGAGTATAGATCTTCCTAGTTTTTCATTTTTATTTTGTGTTGTAAATAAATAGTTTTAAAATTGAATTTAAAAAGGAATGTTTACACTAATTTCCATAATTTTTATTATAGAATGCCAATGTTACACATTTTAACTATAAAAACAAGACAAATATGAAGAAATGATAAATTTAAAAATAGAAATGGAAAAGATGGTGTGGCTATTAAATAGAATTATCAAGAATCCTTTCACAGGATTATTGTCATTTTACTAAAGATTCGGAAATGTTCACCTAGCCCCTAGATTTGTTTTCGAGTGCTGTACAGTATGGACTATATTTTGTATAGAACCTCCGATCCAGCTATAACGAATCATCACACTAAGCATTTTTAAGTATGAAGTAGTGTGCTGCTATGAGAACCATTGTAATCTTGGCTACTCTTTACCCAGAAACTTATCAAAGTACAGGTTTTATGTGTTGGTATGGGAAGGTTTGGAAAATGTTAATCTACATGTCCAATAATAAAAGGTACACATTTTGAAGAGATTGGGTTAAAACATGGGAATATCTTTTCGGTTTATCAAGGTAAAATACACACAACCAAAAAGTCTAGGGATATTTTAAATTATGAGAGTTATTTTGCTTTGGAGCAGGTATGTGCAACTCTTAGATTTCTCGTAAATTCTTGCTATTTTACTATCGGTTTATCTTAATGGTAATCAATTGTGCGCATTTGAGATTCTAGTGGTTGCTCTCATGAGCTTTTTTTTTGCGAGAAAGTCATTAATACACGGGAGCGACAACATCTTCCCCTAGATGAAACGAATCGGGCCATGAGATGCTTGAAGCAGGATTGCATCAAGTACAGGTGGCCGATTTTTGCAACCTAGTTAGAGTGTTATCAGTAGATTGAGGAGGAGGTATAGGGGTACTATCAATCCTTCAGAAGAACGCCCAGGCCTTGGAAGTTCTACAACCGCCACTCAGGGCCGCTAACTGGTGCTACAAGCGCGGCGTCAGCCTACCATCACTGCATCTGAATTAGCGATCCAATTACGGTACACACATAACGTCCAGTGTTCATCCTGAAACAATGAAGCAGATCTTCACTCAAGAAGGCCAATTAGAGTTTCAGCTTTGCATCGTGGAAATCGTACTGCAAGACTTACATGGGCAGAACAGCATTTGGATTGGTCTTTGGGTGCTGGGATCAATGACAGTCGTCGAGTAAAAGTTTGGAGACGATCTGAAACAGAAAAAAGCTGCTCCTCAGGAGGTTTTCCCATACAGAGGAGGTACCATTGTAGTGTGGGTGACGGGTGTCAGCGTTGGTGGAAGAACTGATCTCATTTTCTCGGACGGGTTCTTAAATTCACGAATGCACCGAGAAACCATTATTGAACCTGTCGTGCGTCCTTATGCCGTTTCGATGGTTCCTCATTTTCGTCTTTGTATGACAATGTTATTCAACACATTGCGTCTCCTATTGTCGACTGGCTTGATAGGGAGGGGATTGCATTTTCGCTCTGTCCAGCCCAGTCTCCAGACCTAAACTCTATCGAACATGTGTGGTACATGTTTCATAGCAGTGTCACCATTGATATTATGGGATAAGTCCACAACGCGGCTGGCTTCCGCAACAGCAATGGCACGCGCTCCCACAACGCCGAATAGACCACATCATTCAGAGCATGTGGAAAAGGAGCTCTAATAAGAGCAGTCATCAACAATAGAGGAGGACCTACTGTGTATTGAGATACTATTTACTTGCCCAATTAATTCTTTTTTTAAAGTTTAACTAATCATAAAAGAAATTTTTGTATTAGTGATTGAAATATTGTATCAATGTTTTTATAAAATACTAGGGAGACCCCTGCGTGCTTCGCACGCCAACCCCCAATGGAACCTTCTAAAAACATACGTTATGTTTTATTAATTATAATAAAGTTGTAGTATTAATAATAACCTCAAAACTAAGATGGTAAATAATGTTAAATGTTCAAACCAAATTATTTCTTATATTTTATGACAGCAGTTAATAATAGTTAAAAGAACCAGCAAAGCTCAGGTCTACACTTTAAAACCCTAACCTAAAAGCTAGAAATACAAAAATAATTGCTTCAAATTTTTAAATCAGCTGTTAATGGAAATATTGAAGCAAACATCTCTGTTATTTTATTCAATTGGTTGCTATGGTAATAAATGTAAATACATGTGTTGGTTTATCATTCCAGGCCTAACCTAAGATTTTTTTCCGACTAAATTTACAAATATTAAAATAAAAAAAGGTTTTTACCGAAATGAATTATAGCCTATGTTACTCAGGGATAGTGTAGCTTTTTATTAGTAATACTATTTTTTCAATCGGTTCAGTAGCGCCAGAGATTACCCTCTACATACAAACAAACAAACAAACAAACAAACAAACAAACTTTACCTCTTTATAATATTAGTATAGAAGTTGTTTTACCATAAAATTTATCAAAATTGATTAAATGTCTGTTCAAGTATCTGAAAGAAAAATAAATAATTTAATTTGGGAAAATTGAATAAAACATTTATTAATTCAAATATCCCTAGACTTTTTAAATGTTTGTATCATTGCAATTTGCCAGGGTAGTTCAATAAAATATTTCTTTGTTGCCATCATTTTGCAAACATGTCTAATTGTTAATTCACTGAACTGGTCTTATATCTTTACAGCTTGATATTTTATAATTTTAAATTTTAAAAGTAACTGAGTTATTTTCTAAGTACCGGTACACTAAAAAATCCTTTACCCGAACTGAATTTAACAGAGACAGATCTGGTCCAGTCAACTTCGGTTAAACAAAGTGTTGAATATTAATTTGTGTTTTACATTCAAACACTTTTTGTCAATTTAACTTAAATGTGATTATGTTATTAGTGTTTTTGTTTTAATATTTCAGGGCTGTATGGAGAAAATATACAAATATTTAGCCAATAATCTCTCAACTATAATATTGTTGGCTTCCATCGTCGGATCACTTCCTCTTTTCGGGGCTTTCATTTCATTTTGCCTGTCTTACCAAGTTTTCCTTTCCTCCTACCAAAAAGTTGCTTCGGATGTTTACAAAAACTAATGAATGGATAAATTAATAGTTTTGAGGTTATATATTACTAGTTTAACTACTTATTGTAATAATAATGAAATATATAAGTAATGTCATGTGTACCTAATCAGTTTGAATAATTCTTATCAAACATTTATATTTTTACTTCAGGATAAATTAAAAGTAACTTAAATATGAATTTGAAGTTATTATTACTATTTTAGTATTATTAACACAAATATTTATTGAATAATTAACAAGAACTGACACAACAATATTACTGTGGCTTATTTTAGTAACGGGGCTAAGAGTTACATACAGTGTTTCATTAAATGTAAACAAAAATATATAAAACATAACTTACATATACAATTCCAATTTCAGTACTTTGTTAAATAAATTTCATGCGTTAAACATTTATAAAAGTTCATAGTTATTTAAAAACTGATTTTAGAAATTGTGACATGCCAAATTCCATAAAATTTTCTTTAAAAACAGTATTACACACATAGTTACTATGGAATTTATTTTTTTCAAACCAGATTTTTTCTGATTGCATTAGGCACCATCAGAGAGCAAGTGT
>JAGFPH010006340.1:6473-25787 GCA_018207615.1 Philaenus spumarius
GGCCGTCCAGTTGGAAAAATAAATAAATTCTTAGCTTTTTTGAAAACATTTTCATAAAATCGACTAGTGTGTTGACAACGTTTTTGATTTTCCTTTTTCTATTCGTTGTGAAAATTGAAATTTGATACCATAGAGTACTGCCACGACAGATTCAAGGGGAAATGTTAGTTTAATAATTATTAGACAGAATGTAAATTTTCCACGTATACCATACAACAAATTCTACTGAACAAAACAGCAGACGATTGTTTCTATATAAAATTGCACTTCTTAACTTTTAATCTGTGGGCCAGCGCATCGCGGTTGCTTGTTCATACAGGTCGTAAGCGGTACTTAACACTGAGACAGCAAGGCCTTAAAACCTTTACTGAATCGGATTTTACCTTCCGTCACCCTCTACTATATAAATATAGTACACCTATTGTGTTTATAGCAGAGAATGGGTAGTTTACGTGGTAATACCTCTGAAATGGACATTGTGCTTCCTCATTTCGTAAGTTGTGATAAAATAGTTTACTTGGTAACACTTCTGAAATGAACATCTTGCTTCCTCATTTCATAACCTGTATTTAAATAGTTTACTTGGTAATACCTCTGAAATTGACATTGTGCTTCCCCATTTCGTAACTTGTGTTAAAATAGTTTACTTGGTAATACCTCTGAATGGACATTGTCCTTCCTCATTGTGTAACTTGTGTTAAAATAGTTTAATCGGTGATACCTCTGAAATGTACATTTGCTTCCTCATTTCATAAGTTGTGTTAAAATAGTTTACTTGGTGGTACTTTTAAAATGGACATTTGCTTCCTCATTTCGTAACTTGTTTTAAAATAGTTTACTTGGTGATACCTCTGAAATGGACATTGTGCTTCCTCATTTCGTAACTTGTGTTGAAATAGTTTACTTGGTAATACCTCTGAAATGTACATTGTGCTTCCTCATTTCGTAAGTTCTTTTAAAATAGTTTAATTGGTGATACCTCTGAAATGGACATTGTACTTCCTCATTTCGTAAGTTGTGTTAGAATAGTTTACTTGGTAATACCTCTTAAATGGACATTGCGCTTCCTCATTGCGTAAGTTGTGTTAGAATAGTTTTCTTGGTAATGCCTCTGAAATGGACATTGTGCTTCCTCATTTCATAAATTGTGTTTTTATGCAATATGTTCTATACTTTTGAAGTGTAAATCAGAATATCAGAATATCGCCATAGATGTTTACACTTCTCCAGTGTGGTTTTAAGCACAGCTGGATTTTGAAATGTAGGCCTAACCTTCTATAGGCGCACCACGTCCAAAAATGTGTTTACATGTGTATATAGCAGAGTATTTAGTTTTCTTGTTGCTGGGGCCGCTGGGGGGTGAATCGGATTTTAACGTCACGCGTTTCACCATGCATTTTATGAAACGCTCTATTTTGTGAAACGCTCTTAAAGTGAAACTCTCCTAAAGTGAAATGCTCCTAATTGAAACGCCCTATTCCATCTGTTTGAAAAGTTTTGGTCTTGCCGAGAATTGAACCAGCAGAGTCCATCACCAAAGACCACCGCCTTATATGTAAGTGTTACAGATTGGGTGGAATGAATAAAACTAGTAAATTCTAGGTAGTATTTTGTAACTAGTTTTAACTCATTCTCAATTCCGTATGAATAACAATTTCCTAAGACTAGTTAGTTTATACTAGGGCCATCCTAGAACTATTTATAATAAACTAAGCCCTAGTACTAGTAATATACTTGGATGCCGCGCTTTCAAGTCTCAACATTAAATAATCCAAGTGTCAGTCTTTGTTGCTTGTCTAGCTCACTTTTGTTTCACTTGCGTGTAAATGAGGGTGTGTAGTTAGTTGATGAGGTGGGCAAGAGTATCAATAGTTCATTCATTATTGGTGAAAATACAGTAGTTAGCAAATATCCAGTTGTGTTAGACAAATCTAAACTACCCTCTGTAATGGAATCAAAAACTAAAGGCTTAACTTAAATGACTGAAGAATTTTGTAAAGTTAGGCCCTACAGTAAAGATAATAACTGAAACGCAGGGGAAAAAACTTGAATAGTATGAAAACTGCTTTGAAGAAGAAAACTTATTTGAAAGCTATGGGAAACAAAGTGATAAACTTTATGATTGGGAAAAGGTCTTATTAAACATCATGAATAAAGAAGAAAATCCTGTATTCCGCAAAGTGCCCAGTCGGTTGACAGAATACTCCAGCCATCAACCCTTTCCCGAACACTTTAAAATCTTAAGTACAAAATTCAATCGTATACAAGATTTAGTAAATTTGCTAACATATTTCTAATACCCACCCGGATCAGCAAGGTTTCGCAGTAAAATTTCCATTTATTGACGAGAGGAGAGTGCTCCATCTCGAGTCTCTTCGTGATCAGGCAAAAAATCAGATGTGAAAAATCAACGTTCTCATCCTCATACCTCAGTAACTGTTTACAATTATTTATATTTCTTCGTTCCAGGTTTTCTCCCACGAAACATGCCATTTTGTTAGCAACTGATTTAAATTAGTCTGTTGTATCCCTGGCTTGAAAAATATTAAGAATATACTATCCCTGGTTAGTAAAATCTAATGTTTATTCATTCGGAAAGTTTAGAATATTCTAGTTATCCGGTGAGATTATAATTTACTAGGGGCAGTACATTATTTACAGTTTTATTCATATCAAACATAGAATATACTTGAAATTGCCTTAGTTTAAGCAAATACTAGTTTCTATTCATTCCACCCATTGTCCTAAGTCATCTTCTGTTAATAATACAATGTATAGTTTCATTAGTAATGCTGTACCTCTGAAATGGACATTGTGCTTCCTCATTTCGTAATTTGTAAAAAAGGTTTACTCTTCCCTCTTGTGGTCTTAAGCACACAATTAAATTTGTTTAAATTATTTTGTTTTTTCGCATTGTCTGATCTAAAGCTGGACTCTTGCCCTAGTTGATCCAACTTGACGAAGTCCTACTACTTTCTTATAACCGACACACGGAAGAGAAGTCGTGTCGTTATAACACTGAAGCCTAGTAAAGGTACTAAAACTTAATACGCCTTTGTCCATTTCTTTGAACGCAACATTGTAATTAGTCCATTTCTCATTGCTAAAACACAGTTAATTAGTTTCAAACAAAAGACAATTATGAACAACGTTATTGTTAATTTATTGATGTTGTACGATATTTATATGCTAATTACGTTTTTCCTTATTGAGCAGGTGTTTCTGTGTGATATTTTACCACTGACTTGAGTTTCCCACAAGAATAACGCCAACCTCAGTTATATATTTGTTCATAAGAAAGTTTTAACCCACCATCATTATTAGTCCAGTCATTTTAGACAAATTACCTAAAAACACTCTTATAAGCTAGGGATTTCGTATGTTCGTTGTATTTAGCTACTGTAATAACATACTAAAAGTCCTCGCAAAAAACCTGTGCTATGGCCGCCATCTTGGAAAATGGTGTCCAAAAACTAGTTTTTGATTCATAATTCAAAAACTATTCATCCTATAAAAAACGATCTGTATAAAAAATTTTTATCACAAAAAGAGCTACAACTTTTGTATTTAGCAATTGTCGATAAAATTAATCGTTTAGCCATAGAATGCAATATTTGGAAAACAATTTTGACAATTTGTTTTAAAAACACTAATTACCTGTTAAGGGAATTTATAAAGAAATATTTAAGAAACAAATTTTTGTTTTCATTTAAAGATTGGAATTTTATGAACAGTTTAATACCAACAACATAACTTTTGTCTCTTCATTTATATTTTATGTGAATTTTTTTTAATGTTACACTGCCGATGCCTTCGTTGCATTTCGCTACCAAGCTATAGTAATAGCAAAACGGGAGTGAAGATGGAGGCCAGGTCAAGTCCCCTCGCTTGGCCTCGAACTACCTGGCCTCCATCGGCACTCCCGTTTTGCTATTACTATAGAGTACCATAATAAACTACTATTGAGTTAACTCTGGTACAAACTTGGTATTTTTCATGTATGCTGCATTTACCTACTGGAAAAATATAATAAAAGTCTTTGCAAAAAATGAGGCGATGAATATTAAATTTTACAAGAATTTTGTTTGTGTTGTTTTTGCTGTTTTGCACTTAAGGCTACTGAAGACGGGACCTACAGTTTTACGTGGAATCCGAACCACAGCCAACGAAGAAAATTATTCGGGGTCAATGGGAATTGAATCCGGAACTTTTCCATTGATGGTTGCCATGACGATTGATAAAGCATTGACGCCTTAACGACCACGGCAATCGTGGCGTTTTTTACAAGAATTACGAATTAAATATAAAGAAATGGAAATAAACGGTACCAGGAACTGGCACATACTTTCTTACAAACATATTTAAATTACTAAACAGATTCACAGTGACTTGTAGGATGGGGTAGGAGAGTTTTTTTATTAAAGTTGGAGATTAACTAATAAATATTATTATTATTATCTAGAGAGAAAACTATTCGATCGATTTCGAACAAATTTGTACCAAACACGTCAATTAGGACTTTATAGTTGCACGTAAAAAGGTTTTGAAAAATTTTGAAAAACAACCACCTTTATGGCCAAAAAAACCCCCAAAAATCAGTTATTATTATTATTATTATTAGCTAAACGAGAATTTTTAGAAAGATGCGGGTTTTTGCATATGGTAGGGCACATTAAAGGCTACAAATAAGCCAAATTTTATCAAAATCGTTAGAGCCGTTTTTTATAAAAAAATAATAACTGATTTTTTGGAGGTTTATTGGCCAAAAAGGGGGTTGTTTTTCAAAAAATTTTAAAATCCTTTTTTTTGCATCTATACAGGCCTACTTGACATGTCTGGTGCAAATTTGGTTGAAATCGATCGAATAGTTTTCTCTCTAGCTTTGTATACATACAGACATACATACATACAGACATACAGACATACATACAGACATACATACATACAGACATACATACAGACAGACATTTTGTAAAAACCACTTTTTTGTACTCAGGGGGTCCCAAAACGGATATTTCCACAAAAATCTCAACATCGATTTTTTTTGCGATCACTATACTTTCTATATACTATACTATAGTATAGTGAGAAAGTAATAATGAGTTATGAATCAAAAACTGGTTTTTAGACGCCATTTTCAAAGACGGCGGCAGTAGCACAGGTTTTTTGCGAGGACTTTTAGTGTGTTATTACAGTAGCTAAATACAATATACATACCAAATCCCTAGCTTATAAGAGTTTTTTTTAGGTAATCAGGTAATTTTGATCTAAAATGACTACACCACATGTAAACACCAGGTCATCTCTTCGTTTTGAACATCAAAAATAATATGTAACAGGTCGTACTACATATTAGCTTACTCGACAGGCACGGATCCAAGAAGGGGGCGGGGAGCGAAAGCCCCCCAAACTCCAACAAATAAAAAGGGTCATCCTGCCACTGCTTATTTGCAGAGAAAAAGGCGAATTCCGTCCTCCATATTAATAACTGGAACTTAAAATAAGGTTATGTAAGCAACTATTTTCATATCCTACGGATACAAGGAGGTTATATTTTGTTTTATACAAATATCAAGTATTTTATGTAATAGTTTGTATTTTATGTAGGTCTGATAGTTTCTAGTCAAGGTTCAGTTTGAAAGAACTCTTTTTCAATCTGTATGGTCGAACATTTTGTTTAATGGTTGTAACACAAAATAAACATGTTCAAAAATATGTCATATTATTTATATAACCTAGTTCGCTGTTCGTAAAAGATAAGTAATCCGATTTTCGTTAAAAAAACCTTTAAGTATGGCAATACTTATTAATAAACTTTGTGCTTGACGAGTGAAAAGGAATTATTTAAAAATAATAATAACAATACACTAATTCTCACACACATTCGTTTAATGATCAAGCGCGTTTCAACGACAAAGTCGTCATCCTCAGTGATACATGAGCTACAACTAAACTTATAACTAGTTTACCCTAGACTAGGCTACATATTTTTAATAATCTATATATGCTCAATTACTTTTATCTTTATTAATATTGAATATTGAATATCTTTATAATATAGTTTCATTAGATTTATTTTTTTATATATATATTTATTTTCTGTCACATGTAGTCTGTATTTGTACTTTACCTTTTATGTGGCTACATGTTTCACTGCCACAGGCAGCATCATCAGGCCAGCTATCTATGTCCACTCAAACACTTATATATACACAACACTTACGGTAACACATATTTTCGTACATTTTTCGTACACGTCACATAAATAAATAAATTTGTTTAATTTTGCTACACTTGAGAGGTACCTCATTCTGGTGTACTTCCTGCAAGACTGATTTGGAAAGATAAAGGTGCAGCTCTGTTCAATTCTTATCAGATTTTACCTTGTGCCCTACTAGATTTTCTTATGTCTCTTTGATTTTATGTTGTTGGCAAAATATTAGATCATAAATGCATTTGGAAGAAAAATTCAATTTTTCATTTAAGATTTTTTCTGGATTGCTTTTGTGGTGTTTATAAATCTCATATTATTCAATGACGTTCAAAGTACAAATACAGACTACATTTGACAGAAAATAAATATTATATATCAAATATATGTAGTTCTAAGGTTATCAACAATGAATATAAATATATTTATTATTTTGTAATAGCCTATAACTGTTACATATGTATCCATCACCATTCTGTAATATTACCCTCCTTCTCTCTCCTATGCATTTTCTGATGTTATCTGTTGTTACGATAACCCTATTGGATGTTTATACGCTAAGACCATGCCCACTCTTGTAGGTGAGTATAAATATGTTGCTTAGTCCTAGGCTAAACTAGTTATAAATTTTTAGTTGTAGCTCATGTATCACTGAGGATGACGACGTTGTCAGTGAAACGCGTTTGATCATTAAACGTATGTGTGTGAGAATTAGTGTATTGTTATTATTATTTTAAAATATGGAAATACTGTCCAACAAAAATGTAATTTTATAAGTCTTGAAACCATAAAAAATGACCAGTTTAAAGGTTGTAATTTTCAAAAATATCCTGGACCCAATATTCTATACCCCCAGATTATTGGTATTATAGTTCATTACTCTATGACGTATAACAATCACGCAAATCCACAATGTTTCAAATCTATGACATACATGGACAACAAATTATTGGGGGGGGGGCAAAATCTAAAATTTCCCCCAACAATTTTGACCATATTTCCCAACTTCTGTATTAAGTGTTCTAAAGCGCAGATTTGAGCTCTGGGTTATGATGTGGGGAATAAATCCCAGTAGAGGTAGGGCCCTAGAGGCTCACTCTCGGAATTGCTTTGAAAATTGGACTTCTCTAGGGATTTTAACTTTGCACGTGCTATATTGAGAGTACTTTAAGAGTTTATCATTTTTACAAGAATATCAACATGTTCATCACATTATTGAATAAAATTCCCCGCCATTTTGCTTGCCCCAATATTTCCCCGCAAACTTAAAAATTTCCCAATTTTGTGGGAAAACCCACAATCTGACAACAACGGTCTGGCGGCCTGGAGCATTGCATGGCATTATGACTCAGTGACAGTCAGTGTTGCCACATTAACAAGAGTTGGAAACAAATTTCCCACATCATTTAAAATAAGACAACGCATTTATTTGGTACAGCAATATTTTGATTTGGCCAACATTTTTGGATTGGAAATTATAACATGTTATTTGTGAATGTTGGTAATTAACAATATTCATCTAAATAGAGTACATTAGCCTATACTTAAACAATTTGTTTTTCTGCAACAATCCATTTCAAAATGGCGGCAGTTGAAAATTGTCAATGTTAAATAGTTATCAACAAAACTATTAATTTTACAAAAACAATGTAGACACCAATTTTTTTACTATTTTAAGACAAATCCAACGATATATGATTTTTAATAATTGAGTCATAAATAATGGAGATAACTCAAATTTAGTGGCCGAATGTAGGGCTTTTTATTACTATTTCATTAATATTACCATCTTCAGCACCCGAATAGCCTCTTCATTCGACCTCTAAATTATCTCCATTATTTACGGCTGAATTATTAAAAACCATATATATCGTTGGATTTGTCTTAAAATAATCTAAAACTTTTGTATCTTTACATTTTTTTTTAATGTATAGTTTTTTAGATAATTAACACTGAAAATTTTCAATTTTGAAACATATTGTTGCAGGAAAACAATTTGTAAAGTAAAATGTACCGTACTTATCTGAGTAGGCCTACTCATACCCAGTTTCAGGATTATATCTTAAACTGTTTGTGAGATATTAAGGTTTTTGTAAAAATCACATACATACGGACAGACAGAAAACAGATCGAGATAGGATACATGTTGTATTGTATTATTTGCTGGTTTTTAGCTGAGACAAATAACCCCGTAAAGTTTCGGACAGTAATAGCTGGACACACTGTATAAAGTTTTCAAAAAAATGTCTGCATAGCAATGTTCTCCGTACATTTCAGAACAATAAAATATCTGATAACTAGTGAGCCGCCGTGAAAAATCACAGGCAAGTTAATTAGATACACTTTAGAAATACATCATTTTAAAAATAGACCTACTATTTAAAAACAACAATTTATGTAGGCCTACCTAACTATGTTTAGGAGATTTTTAACTCGGCAAATGTGTAAAATTTTAAAGATTATTTAATTTTGATTTTATACAACTGTAGGTCTAATTATTAATATTTTTCTTTATACATTATTATATATCAAAATAAATATACAAATATTATCTTTTAAATGTTTTTATTTAATATTTAATATCTATAATAATATTATAAAGAGGTAAAGTTTGTTTTTTTTTTGTTTGTTTGTATGTTTGTTTGTTTGTATGTAGGGGGTAATCTCTGGCACTACTGAACCGATTGAAAAAATAGTATTACTAATAAAAAGCTACACTATCCCTGAGTAACATAGGCTATAATTAATTTTGATAAAAACCTTTTTCTATTTCAATATTTGTAAATCTAGTCGGAAAAAAATCTTAGGTTAGGCCTAGAATGATAAGCCAACACATGTATTTACATTTATTACCATAGCAATCAATTGAATAAAATAGCAGATAATATAGCTGTTTGCTCCAATATTTCAATTAAGAGCTGATTTCAACATTTGAAGCAATTATTTTTGTATTTCTAGCTTTTAGGCTAGGACCTAAGTGTAGACCTGATCCTTGCTGGTTCTTTTAACCATTATTATAACTGCTGTTATAAAATATAAGAAATAATTTAATTTGAACATTAACATTATTTACCATCTTAGTTTTGAGGTTATTATTAATCCTACACCTTTATTATAAATAAAACATTGGCCTAACATATGTTTTTTGAAGGTTCCGTTGGGGTTGGCGTACGGAGCACGCAGGGGTCTCCCCTAGTTGGTATATACAATGATTTAGTAGTTATTAATATTATAATGAAGAAATTAATAATCGCATATGTTTATATGTTATACGAAGATGTACGAATGTTTCCGAAGTTAAACGAATTGGTATCTTTTTTTAATTTGTACAAATTAATAAATTGATGATAAAAAAATGTTGTATAATTTATTTTATAACATCAAAGCTAATCTTATAATGTATTATAGCCTACACGTACGTACACTCGCTTTGTAGGAGTTGATGTATACTTTACTTAAATTGAATACATTCTACAGATTTGTGTGTAAAAATATGCGTAAGTAATAAAAAACAACCAACCAGTTGGGGTATTTTCGCATACCAGATGGAGGGTTTTAAACAAATTGAAAATCTTTTGTTTATGTTACTTCTAATTTTTTACAGCGTATTGGCCGTGGCGAATTAAGATTATACCTTTAATAATAAATGTGAGAGATATGTCAAACCCTCGTTTTTCGTTAAAGTCTTTTAATAACTTACAAATAGTTATTGTGAGGGGACAACCGTAGGCTAATAAAATAAATGTAAGCAATGTTATAAAAATGTCTCCAAACATTCCGCCATTTTAAGAGAGTCACAATGTGGGATATGTGTAGGATCTCTTAAAGCTTCTGAGTAGGCGTTAAGCCATATCTCGCGCATGTTACTTTTCCCACATTTATTTTTTTCTCATGAACCACTTAAGCTATAAAGATAATTTTACTTTCTCACTATAGTATAGAGAAATTATAGTGGCCGCAAAAAATCTATGTTAAGATTTTTGTGGAAATATCCGTTTTGGGACCCCCTGAGTCCAAAAAAGTGTTTTTACAAAATGTCTGTATGACTGTCAGTATGTATGTGTACAAAGCTAGAGAGAAAACTACACGATCAATTTCGAACAAATTTGCACCAAACATAAAAAAACGGCTCTAACGATTTTGATTAAATTTGGTTTATTTGTAGCCCTTATTGTACCCTACCCTATGCAAAACAACGTATCTTTCTAAAAATTCGCACTTAGCTAATAGCCTAATAATATCAGATTTTAGAGGTTTTTTTGGTCAAAAAGGGAGTTGATTTCAAAACTTTTTTCGTGCACCTATACATACCTAGGTTTTGGACTTTTTTGGAAAACTACACCCTTTTTGCAAAAAAAACCCAAAAAATCAGTTTTATTTTTTTTTTATAAAAAACCGGCTCTAACAATCTTGTTCAAATTTGGCTTATTTGTAGCCCTTAATGTACCCTACCATATTAAAAAAAACGCATCTTTCTGAAAATTTACGTTTAGCTAGTAATAATAATACTTATTAGTTACTCTTCTACTTTAATGTACTCCCTCTTCTACTTTAATACAATTACGAAGTCACAGTGAATCTGTTTAATAATTAAAATATGTTTGTGAGGTGAGAAAGTACGTGCCAGTTTCTGGTACCGTTTATTTGTTTTGCCTTAAAGTTTAGTTATTTCTGAACCCTTATTATAAGGTTTTTCTAAAACGTGGGTAAATGATTTTTGTACAATATTTTTTATCGTCAAATAAATGTTTAAAATGTTATGTACGGTACTGTAAATTCCATTATAAACTTTTTAATGTGAAAAGCTGTATACCAGATGTGCAATTTCCTGTAAGGAATAAAAGAAAAGAAAGACTCATTGGGCTATCTCTTATATTAAAAACCTTGCTTTTCAGGTAACGCTATGAAAGAAAAAATCTTAATTCAATGGTATCAGCTTACTTTTAGTAGTATCCTCTAGCATTTGCGCGACTTTCCTTGTGTCAATAATAGTCTTCACTGACGAGTATACAGGATGGCTATTTTAAGTGTGCCACCATTGGTATATCAGAAGCGACAAGATTTACAGGAAACTTTAAATGGGGGACTTCACCTACTTTTTAGTGGCCATTAAAAATATGAATTTGAAATTTCGAAAATATGCCGCCATTTTCCAATATGGCGGCCAACTTTCGAATTTCTTATGAAAATGTCTAATTTTTATGACGGATTTGGATTTTACATGCAACTTCAAGACTTTTTTATTCCTCGTATTGTTTTGATAAACCTAACCGTTTAGTCGCTAGGAGCGCTGACAGTTTCAGAAACTCTTATTTCAACAATTATTGATTAAAGATTCTTATTTTTCATTTGCAAACAATAAAATTTAACTCAAAGTGCAATATTTTTTACAGTGGAATGTTAAAAAGCTGTTGCAATTTCACAAATACTTCATTTTATTAAATTACTGTTAAAAAATCGATAACGTAACCACTGTGTATTGTGTAAGAAGATGTATTTTTGTGCGCACGCATGTATTTATGAAGATGGAGGACACTTTGAAAACCTGCTTTTTAAATCATAATTAATTAAGTCATCTTGACTGCCTTTTTGTGTCCCAAAACATTTTGTTGCTGTGATACAAAGAAGTTTCTTACAATACTATGCACGCTTTACGATGTAGGAGAAGAAATCTGTAAAAATAGTACAGTTGTCATGTAAGCTATTTAGGAACTTTTAACAGAATTTAAGTAGGACTACGTTTTTTGTTTAAAATAAAGTATTTGTGAAATTATAACAGCTTTTTAACATTCCATTGTAAAAAACATTGCACTTTGAGTTAAATTTTATTGTTTGCAAATGCAAATGAGAAGAGTTTCTGAAACTTGCATCGCTCCTAGCGGCTAAACGGTTAAGTTTATAAAAAAAAACACCAAGAAGAAAATGGCGCCATATTTTTGAAATTTCAAATTCATATTTTTAATGGCCACTAAAAAGTAGGTGAAGTCCCCCTTTTAAAGTTTCCTGTAAATCTTGTTGCTTCTGATATACCAATGGTGGCACACTTAAAATAGTCACCCTGTAGGCCTATATTGTTTGTGATTTCAATGGTTACACAGGTGCAAGGTTAAAGTCGCTTTTCTTGTTAAAAAATCCGTATATATATCATTCTTCTGTACTTGTGTATTTCACTGACCTCCTAAACGGATGGACCAATTTTCATGAAATGTTTGTAGGCCTATGTATTTGAGTGGGTCTCTGGATGGTCTAGATTAGCAATTGGACCAGGTAGGTGGCACTGCAATCTGGTTCGATATATAAAAATCAAGTTCGTTTCTTTCTCCTTTATAGACTCTAAAACTGTTTGACCGATTTCGCTAAAAAAATACACACTTTATTCATACTATTGCCAGGAGTGTTTAGACGTTACAATTAAGTCAGTCCAAGGTGTTAAAATGGGGTTGCTACCCTTAACTTATACAATAAATATAATAAATTAAACTAACTTCCTACAAGCTACAAAGCTAAAATTATATAATACTAGTAAACCCCCGGAAAAAATCACAGGCTGATTAATTAGATAGCCTACACATACACATTAGAAATACACAATTTAAAAAGAAACTATTTACAAACAAAATTAAGGCCTACTTATCTAGGCCTACGTAAACATAACCCCAAACTATAATCTACAATGAGTTTGTTTAAGTATTTTTCAGATGATGGGTGAAATCAGCTGTTAAACGAATATTTAGGCCTATTTCTTCTTTAAATTTGTATAAACAAATAAATTGATGATAAAAGGTTGTATTTATATATAGTTTATAACCTGAAAGCGAATATTATGACGTATATTATAGTATGCATTAGTTCTATAACTCATATTTAAAAAAAATTAACTTCACAAAAAATTATAACGATTGAAGTTGTAAACATAACCCCAAACTATAATCTACACTGGGTTTACAGATGATGGGTGAAATCAGCTGTTATGTTATATGTTACTCACGTACGTACGTACGCTCGTACACTCGCTTTTATATTAGTTGATTATTTTTAAGAGATATACAAAACTACAATTTTATTACTCAAGCCAAAGTGATGAAATGGAATAACTACCATCACTTCTGTAAAGTGGTTAAATCTAATAATTAGAACAACTACCCTTAAAATTAAATAATAATCCACTTACTTTTTTTATATTCTCAAATACTACTAAACTAATTTTAATAAAATTTCAAAATCTGCACATCTAAGTACCAGGATTATTATAGAGCATATTAAGGTCACTACAAACAAAAAGATTTAAATGGGGTAGCTATCCTATACAATAAAAATGCACTAAATTCCTACAAACTATAAATCTAAAACTATTTAATATTATTCTTAATTGGTTTTTAAAAAAAACATTTGCAATTCGATTACTTAAGTCAAAGGGATGAAATGGGATAACTACCATCACTTCTGTATTAAATCTAATAATTAGAACAACTACCCTTAAAATTAAATCAAGCAATTGAGAGGTCCACTAGTATACGAATAAATATCTTAGTAAAAATATGCAAATCAACCAAACCGGAAACCAGATAAATATTCATATCCCGTCAGCTTGGAAGAGAACCAACCACCGTTTGCTTTACTTCCGCCCTCCTTCCCTCTAACCACAGATATGAAAAGCTACCTGGTCAAACTAATAAATTAACAACATTTTTAACAATTTAGTAATTTAGTTACTTTACTATCTCAACTAGTATTTCATCTACAAATAAATGTACCTTCATCAGCACCATCTAGGAGCGGTTACAACAAGTTTGTTTTTAACTAAAATTTAATCTGTTTAATTTGTACCCGCGAGAGGTTTATAATTGCAAATTAGGGAGATATAAATAATACTGCCGTATTGCCTATCTCGCCCCGACTCTTGCTGTTATAATATACAGTATACTGCATACAATACGTATAATAAATTATAACTTGAGATCAAATACTAACAAGTGTACAATCTTACTTGAATTGTACTAGTAACTTTTTAGCGAATTTCCATAGGAAAAATGAGTTATTGCAGTGGCCCTTATGGTAAGATTCAAGGTCGGGAGTAGCAAATGAGCACCGATCATGCTCCCCAGAACACGTTTTGGGGTGTCATTAAAAATCATATATATATATATATATATATATATATATATATATATATATATATATTGCAACGGTTGGGCCTTATGCAATGTGTAAAAAATTGAGTTTTGCAATAAAAAGCAAAAATCAAGATTTCATAGCAGAAGTTGAGGTGCACCCTATACTTAAATAGATTAAAAGAAGACAAGTCCAGGCCAAATGTACTGAGTCAACAGATATGGACTTTTGTCCTGGAGCTTGTTTCAAATTGTTTAAAAGATTTATGAAAAATTAGTTGTTTATATGAGAATAAGGTGTTAAATAAAATGATAAAATTGATGAATTTTATGGGTAAATGTGAAACACGGGAGGTGTAGACATTGGCCATGGAAATCACAATTTTGTAAATTAAAAAATGGTAAAGTTAGAAAGGGTTAAAGTTATAGAAAATCCTCAAATTTTATCAAGAGTAAATGAAAAAGATATTTTTTAAAAGAGTAAGAGAAGTTGAATAAAAAATGTTAAATAACAAATTAAGAAATTTTTGGTATTTTAGAAGTTAGAGATAATTGTTAAAGTTTGAAGGTGAAAAAGCACCTGAAAAAATGAAAAAGTAAACAAGTAATAAAGGAGTAAAAGTTTTATAAGATAAAGTTTTGTAAATTGTTAATTAATTAAAATAATAGGTGAAAAGGTTCACACCTATATATTGCTAAAAATAAAAGGAAAAAGGTGATAAAATAAATGACCTAGTGTTAAGAAAGTAATAATAAAATAAAATTGTAAATCTCAAGTTAAAGTATCAATTAACAAGTAAAATTTCAAATCCAAAAGTAAATGTTAAAATAGGCAAATCTACAAGTCCCAAAAGCAAAAGAAAAATCATCGAAAAGAATTGAAATTTTGGCTAGTAAAATTTAAAACCATAACCAACATATAAGAAAAAAGAAAAAATATTTTCCCTCAAAAACAGAAGAGTTTCCGCGAGGAAAAACCGCGGAAAACGCAAAGTCGCGCCGTAAGCAAACCAAACGTCGTACGACCATCACTCATGTTTGAGAAGAAAGAAAAAAGTACCAGGAATAAGACTACGAAAACCGCAATTCTTTAAAACAAGTTCCAGAGAAACTACAGGGAATATAAATAAAACAATGGGACAATATGCCAGTAGAGGGAGTAACTGTAGCAAGATGAGACGTCAAACTAGGAAGTTAGTGGGGGTAGTACCAACCCAAGAACTTCAGAAAAAAATACAAGTTACATGGCGAGATGGCGAAAAAGGGATAGAAAAGCAGGGAAATAGTTGGTATCCCGGAGGCGGCAAAACAGTCGATAAAAGGAGCGTACAGCGTCGGAGGCAAGAGACTTCACGATGGAATTTTTCTCTGAGTAGAGATGTGTTAGAAAAAATCTGTGATACTAAAGTAAAGTATTTTTCAAGTAGAAGCAGTGTTTTATGAAGTCAGCGGTACAAACTGTGTTAATCTAGCAGTGAACATTTTAATTAATTAAAATATTATGAAATATAATATTTCAACGAACAGTTTCTATAAAAATCCATCGAACTTATATAAAAATTAAATAAATGAACGGAGACAGTGTTATAACGGTTATCATTACAGACAGTGAAAAAACAGTCGATCAATTTAAGTGAAATAGGCTATTAGTGGTTAATGTAGCAGATGCGTCTAAACCATAGTAAATGACGTACGACAATTACAGGACGGAGGTAATGGTGATAACTGGAACACCGAATGGACTTTGAGAAATTACTGGAATAAATAAGCGAAAACCAAACCAGGGAAGGCACTAGAAGACGTCATGGAAATTCAAACCAGGAGAAATTCAACCAGGCAGAATCTGAAACCACAGGAGACGTTCAACTACACCAACGATAACCGGACTTCAGGGAGGCTGTATTTCCATCAACATTCCTGGGAAAGCAGTTCAGAGTCAAGGGTCGCAGTAATAAAAGGTCTGTCAAAAAAGTTACGATGTCCCCTATTAAAATATTGCCTGAGTTAAATTCAAATAATTATTGATACTGAGTTGAGATACTTAAATTAGGTTTTTCAAAATATAAAATTATCAGTCTTGTAAATTAAATATTTAAAATCATTATCATAATTAAATAATTAAATAATAAATATTAATGAAAGAATAATTAAGTATGAATAAATAATAAATGGTTCTACCTAAAAGAAGTAATAAATACTGTAGATGTAAATAGTAAATTTAGTTTAAAAAATTTATTTTTGTAGTGGAAAGAACCACAAAGAATTTTGAGTTATTTGTTGAATAAATTCTCTTTTGATTTAAAATAATATAAATAATTTACCTTGTTCAAGAAATTCCTATTATCTGAGTATCCTATATGATAAGTTGTTTTCAGTGTATGATCAATATCGAAGGTTCACAAAGCACAAATAATTTAATTATTCTAAGGTCAGTTCCACTGTTCTCACTCCTCAGAGATCGTCGTATAAAATTAAAACTAATTACTGAGCTGAGCATATTTAAAGTTAATAGTAACTTCAATAACTGGAAGAAATTTAATAAAATATTTTTCATTAAGGTGACTATAGGAATAGTTATCCTAACCAGAGTTATATCACCCAGGCTATCAAAATTAATTTGCCTTATACTTCCAGAAGGTGGTATAAAATCTTTATTTTGTGACAAAGTAGGGAAATCCTACAGACAGAAAAATTGTGCAAAGTTTGCGCGCTCTGTCGTCGCAATATATATATGTATATATGTGTTCGCACTCTAGCGGCCACATTTTAAGTACGATTTGGTTCAAATTTGGTACACATGTTGGTTGTCTCCGTCGCTTGGACGAGTTCGTTAGCCAAAAAATGCAACAATCGGAAGCACGATTTTTGACCTGAAGTAAGTATTTTTTGAGATTTTTCCTACGAGAATGAATTTGTTTTGAAGTTTTTTCTACAAATATAAATTTAGGATGTTATTGTGCACATTTTGTTTTTGTACGCGACCTTATAGCTCGCTTGGTTCCCTCAAAATCGATCAAAACGTAAAATACCATAGAAGTACCCGGTTCAAAGCCAAGTGGTGGATTCCACCGTGGGGTTGGCGTGCGAAGCACGCAATGCATTGTGTATTGAAGATACACCCAATACGGGGGTTGGCGTGCGAAGCACGCAATGTTTTGTGTATTGAAGATCCTCCCAATATGCGGAATGGCGTGCGAACCATTTGGCAGCTATTCAGCACCGTCGT
This sequence comes from Philaenus spumarius, assembly GCA_018207615.1. Lineage (NCBI taxonomy): Eukaryota > Metazoa > Arthropoda > Insecta > Hemiptera > Aphrophoridae > Philaenus > Philaenus spumarius. The sequence continues at coordinate 24,022 of JAGFPH010006340.1, forward strand.
TAATAGACCTATTTCCCAAATTGTTGGTTGAAACCCTAAAACATATCCCTATAAACCTAATTTTTGAAATTTGCTCAACTCAGCTGTTTAGTTGCGTGATGGAATTTTTTTCTATTGCCCAAAACTTTTTAATAAGGTGTCAAAAAAAACTAATGATTCACAGAATGAAAATATAAAATAATAACGAAATTTTCTTGTTTCCGTATGAACCATCCGAGTCCCATTAAGAATCGAATGCCTTCAGTTGTACCATGTAGCCTACGTCCCAATTTTCCACAATTACTTAAGCCAAGCAGGAAAGTAACCCATCATCTCACCAGCAAACTATTTAAACCGAGTCAACAATTTGCTTGAAACCATCTGGGATACTAATGAAGGACTAAGAATCTACTAGAACTAGAGGAATGCAGCTGGTGACGATATTTATGTGTGCATTGTGCGACTGATTGGGCCGAGAAATGCCAATTATTTACCACCGGAGATTGGCCGATAAGCGACAGATGCTTATGTCTATTTGGCCCACTTTTATAACATAATTGGACGGAATTTATTGTTTCTGAATAATAATTTAAATAATATTTAATAAGAAGCTCCGATGCGGTAGTTTATAAGGCATATAATTTTAACGTTATATATTTTTTATCGGTTATAATAATTCACAGTCAGATTCGATGGAGTGAGAAGGATTGATCATCTTGGGTCTGTCAAAAAGGGGGAAATTTCGTAGGTTTTCCCCCCTAACAATTATAATTCAATCACGCAGCTGAACCGCTGACGTGAGTGAAGCGAATTTCGAAAATTAAGTTTATATGTTTTAGGGTTTCAACCATTTGGGAAATAGATCTACTCACGAAGGCGCTGAATAGCTGCCTGCATGTACGAAATATATTAGTAGAATTTGCTTGCACCTAAGCCTCCTGCTTCGACTCACTCGCTCTTTCGATCCAATCGCAGCGGAAAAACTCGCTTTGCGGGTAATGCTTGTTTCGCACATGCGCGGTTCCGTTCGTTTTCAGTTGGAACCGAAACGAATGAAACATATCACACACGCACGGTTCTCATACGGATCGTATTAGGTTTTGTGTTTTCTTCCGTACTCTCTCAGTAGTGATCGTGGAGAGAAGGCAAGTTGTCGAAATACTTACCGATTTCAATTTTTTTAGTGACGTCAAATTCATAAAAATCCTAGAAAATTTCAATACAAACGTCTTTACATGCTTCCTGCGTCTTAAATTTATCCTTATATTTTTCTCCAGTTTTGTCCCACAGCACTGGTTTAGATTGCACTGAAGAAATCAGTCGATCCACATCAACGTCAAGTAAACCCCTCATATTTATCAGCAAATTTAGAGGTCCACTCGCTATCAGGTTCAAACAGAAACTGAACCGCCCGTGTGTGAAAGCGTTGATTGCTTTCTGTTCCCTGGACATGTGTTCGTACCTTACAGAAACCTGATGAAACCTATTCGGTTCGAAGGAGTATTCCGTACTGTACGGTTTATAATAGGTACCGAATAGAAACCGAAGCACCGCTTCACACTAAACTTGTCGGCAGCGACCGAAAAATAACCGAAAACGAACCGAACTGAATGGAACCTCATACATGTGAAACGGGCTTTATGAACTGCTTCGCTACGCTCGCTGCTTACAAACTCGGCCGTCGGCCTCTAATTGTCTGTACATTTTTTTACTTTCTCCCCTCTATACGTAGTAGGCCTATATATGGAGAAAGTATTGTTATCGTCCAAATTATCGAATTTGAATTT